>OU343223.1:315555723-315745173 GCA_910596185.1 Chrysanthemum makinoi
GATCAATATAAAGGAAGCTTGGAGCAATGTAGAGAGATATCTAGAGTAACTTAACTTAGCTTATGTCGTTTTAATTAATTTATAATTTCCAGTGTATTTTTAAGCTTTCAAGTTATATTTCTAGCATTCTCAGTGTATTTCAAACATTGTTCAATAATCAATTTCAGTTTATGTTCACGAATTCAGTTTATGCAAATTTCAAGTTCAAAAATCTCATATTAGCTTAATGTTGTTATTAGTTGTTATTATGGACTCCTAAGCTCATATAAGCTCTTAGATAGCTTAATATAGCTATTAGAAACCTTAAAACTTTGTTTAGTATCAAAAAGAAAAAAAAATACCAAAAAAAAAAAAAAAAAATTAGTCATAAATCAAAAATCAATAAAGAAATGATCAAGAAGCTGGAGCAGGGTTGATTTTGGATTGCCCTTGGTTTAGTGCTTCTTGGGAAGCTATAGGTTGAGTTCTTGGCTCTTGGTTCTCTGTTTTGTGCTTGGACTCAATTTGTAAGCAATTCATTTTTATCTTTAAACTTAATTGCATTTCTTAGTATAAGTGTTAAGTTAAATCTTTTTTCTCTTGTTCTTTAATTCTAGTTTAAAAATCTGTCTCAATATAGTTATTATAAGTTAATGGTCACCCGAAGTTTTAGTTGTTATTTCTTGGTTTGAAAAGCTGTTTTAGTATTATATGATAATATAAGGTTAAATCAGCTTCATGGTAAATTTATGAAATCCTTTCACAATCCTTTGATAAAGAGTTGTTTGGATTTACTTTGTTATCCGGTTAGAAGGCGTTTGTGTTATTACTTGTTGTTGTTCTATGTCTTATTAGCATCTAATAATTCATTGCAACAATAAAAACCAGACCTCACTTGTTAAAAAGTCAAAATTACTTTCAATCTCAACTTACTAGTTAACTGTTAGGATTTAGCTTGTCAAATTCATCATAGTAGCTTATAACTTGGTAATATATCAAACAAAGCTTAATTTCATCCTAAATTAGGTTAATATAACATAATCAGTGATTAGGATTGATCACAAGTTCATATAAGTCAACTTTAGAGTTTAACTTAAAAAGTCAAAATTTCAGTTTAGCAGTTTTTGAATAAAATAGATCATTTTCTATAGGATTTAATTTTGAGTTTTATGTTTTAAGCTTTTAGGTTTATAAACTTTAGTTGCTCATCTTAATCATAGTATTTTTATAATTTCTAGTTAGCTTATTTAACTGCTTATTTCTTGGTTTCTTTTAAGCCCTTTTCCAAAAATCTCCCCGCTGCAGAGGATTAGGTGTTATCTGATTGATTTCACAAGCTCACACAGAGCTTATTAGTGAACCTCAGCTTTTGACCTTTAGCTTTTTGGAAAGCTAACCTAGCTGTCTTAAAGTTCCAAGCTTAATTTTTTACTTTCTAGCTTATTTGATAGGGCTGCAAGTAGCTTTTAAGTTGTCCCATTTCTGTGTACACTGAATACTCAGTGTTAGCAAGCTTTTTCATAAGCTCACACAGAGCTTATTAGTGGGTCAAACCTTGTATATTTTGGTTTTTTGAGAAGCTCACCTAACAAGCTTGTTGCCTCAGTGCTTATTTTGAGCTTTGGAGCTTTTGCCCCTAGCTTAATCTAGCCTACAAAATGACTGCAGGCCTGTTTGGTTTATTGGTTTAGTGGAATTGCTTATTTGCTTATTTTAAGCTTATCAGTGTTGATCTGTGTGCTTTTTAGCTTAATTTAAGTAGCTTAAGCTTGTTTGCATCTTAATTTACCTTTGTTTCTAGCTTGTTAGCTTATTTGATAGCTTAGTTGAGCTTAAACTCATCAAAATAAGCCAAAAGTTAAACTGTTGAGCTCATAAGCTCATTCTCAGCTTATTTTTAAGTTCCAAAATTTTGTCTTTATTAAAGTTGCTTATAATCAGTAGTATAATAGGTTTATAAAATAAAAATCACAAAAACATCATTTTAAAAATAGTGATAGCGTTTATTTAATATAAATTAGCTTTTTAATTTTCTTTTCAACTTATTATTAAGCACTTTCTGTTTTTATAATTTTCTTAGCTTTCTGTCACCATAGGATAATTATAGAGAAAATTTCAGAATTTTCTCAGTTTGTTTAGTATTTATTAGAATTTTAAATAGTTAAAAAGTATTAAATAATTAATAATAAATAAATAAAAAACATAAAAAATATCTTTTCAGTTCTAAAATAAGTTTTATAATATTTTAGATTTTTCTAAGTCATAATTTCATTTTTCTAGCTTTATTTTATATTTTCTTGTATTTAAGTGTATTTTAAATAATTAATAAATAGGAATTAATTAATAATAAATAGATAAAAAGTGTAAAAATATATTTTCAATTTTAAAATAAGTTTTATAATATTTTAGATTTTTCTAAGTCATAATTTCACTTTTCTAACTTTTATTTAATATTTTCTTATATTTTAGGGTATTATTAAATAGTTAAAATAGTTTTTAAATAATAATAATTAAATAAATAGTTATAAAAAATAATTTTAATTTTCTAATAATTTTCTTTTATTATTAGGATTGTAAAAATATCATTTTCTTATCCATTGGTTTTTCCAATCAATCAAGAGTGTAGTTATCAATCAAAATCCCATCATCATTATCCTTAGTGATCATTCGACATCCAACGCTTTTAAGCACCATTAATCCTCCGTGGACTTAACGCACTGAATCCACTATATTCCAAGGGAAATTGCATTGGTTTTAGACCGCTTGAATTTTATTATTGACCATTCACGTTTGGTTGACTTGGTAATAAATCCTGACAGCCAACGCATTCATTTGGCCGCCGAGGCCGTAAGCGTTTTAAACATTTTCGCATCCATACTTGCACATATACCACCTTTTGTAAAGTTATCAAAATCAAAAAGTTCATTAACACTTTTCCTAAAGTGTTAACAACACTAAAAAAATATAAAACAACAAAACAATCGTAACGCTTCCTATCTTGTATTTCTTTAACATTCTAAAGAGTTATATATTTTGTTAAACGAGACGATACAAAAAATATTGTCCAAAAGTATTTAAACCCTTAGCACAAATCCATACCTACGCTTTTCAGCTGGTACTTAATAAATACATAAAAAATCAACCACCGCGAAACCAAGGCGTAACACCTACTAATCTGTAGTGCTGACCGAATAGGTAAATACTCATCATTTTCGTCAAATCAATCAGTAAAACGCTTAAAAATGCCGAAATGCATCAAAATACTAAAAATATTCCAAAATTACATTTTATATGTTTCAGATGCAAAATGTTTAAAAACGATGAAAAATGAGCTAAGTTTGCATAATTGGCCAGATTCCCAAGTTTCAAAATTGTCAAAATAGTCCCCGAGCCTTAATTTCAAAAGAAAAATCACCAAAGGTACTTTTAAAATCATAACTTGTCAAAATTAGTCCTTTGGTGAAAAATGTCAAAGTTTTGAGAAATTACAAAATTGGTCCTTCAAGTTTGAAAATTGGTAAAATGGCCCTTGAAATTTTGAAATGTCAAGTTTGGTCCTTGTATTATTAAAACTTGTCACTTATGGTACCTTGGAACATCTTTGATGAATTGGCGCCTTTGCCCTTGAATTTTCGAATTTACAACAAAGGTCCCTATGTTATTAAACCTTTTAAACCCATTTGGACCCTATCACAAACCATTGGACCTCGCTCTCTTTGGACCCTCGCTGTAGCATTTGGACCCCTTGCTTATTAATCGCCTACCAAATCCTAAGTCAAACAACACTCCTCAAAGTTTTTCCCCACTGATGCTCGTGAACATCCCGCAGAACACACAATCCTCCCTCACCTTATCCCTTCCTTGTTCCCCACCTCCACACAACTCCAAGAATTAATTGCCTTCCCTTTATCTCACTCAACCTCAATCAAAAAACTTTCCCGCCAAATATGATCCTATGGCCAAAATCAACTTAAGCCATCCAATGGCCAAAACAGAGGCGGATTATCTCGCATCAACAGAGAGAAGCATTTGGAACTATAAAAGGAAGGAAGAAAGAAGAAAGGAGTAGTAGCTAGTTTTAATAATTTTTCTTAAATGTCGTTTTTTTTAAATTAATGTTCTAGTTAAGCCAAAATGTTGTAGTTTCAGTTTATTTGTATCTCATTTAAGTTAAAACATCAGTGTATTGTGCTTTTGATTATCAAGTCAAGTTTTTATATAAGTTCCTTGTTTCATGCTATCGTTGCATAACTCGTTTCAAACTCTCATTTGCAAGCTTTAAGAAGTTCAACTTCATCTTAAATAAGCTTATTCAAGCTTATTAAAGCTCGTTAAGCTCATAACTCGCTTTTAGCAATTTAGTAAATGGTCAACAAAAGTCAAACCGAGCTAAATTGGATTTGGAAATGGATAGATGCAAAGAATGGTATCATTGGAAATGGCTTAGTGTAGTGATCATCGGGTTTGGTTTTAGCCCGCGCTTGGACGCTGGTTAGTGATTTTCTCACCTTCAATTTTCAAGTCATATGGCAGTTTTTGTTTGTACTTGTAATTGTAGTTATAGATAGCTTAAACTTGTTTATGTAGTTGTATTATGGTCGTAAACTCAGCTTAATCATTTATACAAGCTATTCAGCGACTAGATCATTTAAGTTTCAAATCGCTGGTTAATAGGTGTTTGGATTAACATTAATTGTCTTAGAGGTGTATCCAGTGATTAAGATTTGTTGGTTCAAGTTTGGTTAGCTCATATGTGATCACATTCGTCTTTAATTTGAGCTTGCAAAGCTCAAAGTCAAAAATCCATTAAATCTCTCAACATTTAATGTTGAGCTTATAAAACCAAAAGCTCATTTTATGTTTAAATAACTTAGATATAGCTTGCCTTAGATCTATTTCATCAATATACATCATTCTCAGTCCACAAAGTTGGATCAAAGTTCAAATTAGTCAACTTTTTTTGTTAAGTCAAAATTTTGAAAACTCGGCCAAGCTGGGTGAATTTTCATGGACTCATTTGAGCCAATCTAAGTGAAATTGTGGGTTCAAATACTTCACGGGTCTTGTTTCTTATTAGCATTTTTTCAGATTTTTATCAAATTTTTAGAAGCTTCATATGAGCTTGTCAAAATGGGACTAAATGCCCTGCAGCATTGCTCAAGACAGGATTTTGTGCTTTTTGTGAGCTTGTGCAAAGCTCATTTGAGCTCACCTAGGTCTGATTTTTGGCTTATGCATAGCCACCCGTGTCTAGTTTAGATCCAAAGTATTGGTTTTCATTTTTAGCTTATGGAGTAGCTTGTGCTTATGCTTAAAGTTGCCTACCTAAAACCTGCTTTTAGCTCACTAGCTTATCTCATCAAATCTTTGTATCTTGTATTCTGTGGGTTAGGCTTGTTGCTATCTGTTGCATTTAGGTAGTTTTAGCTTATCCAAGTTCCTGTTTTGGTTTGGTGCTTATTGGTCTCCATTTGCTTATTCAAAGTGCTTATTTATAAGCACTTTACACATCGCTCCATAACTCCACACATAAGCACCTGTTTTTCCATTTTTCTTAGATTCCTAATAATATTTTAGAGTTTTCCTGAAATTTTCAGATTTTTCCTAGCTTGTTTGCTATTTTTCTTGATTTAAATTAGTTTTTAAGCATTTTTAAATAGCATTTAATACAAAAAATTAAGAAAAGTTTCAAAAAAATAATTTTTCAATTTTCTTAAGTTAAGATAAATATAAAAAGCCAAAAAAATATTTTTCCATATTTTTCTTAGTTAAATTTGTATTTTAAGTAATTTAAGTAGTTTTTAATAGTTTTTAATTCCTAGAAAATAGAAAAATATTCAGAAAAATACAAAAATAGTTTTGAAAATTCTATTTTGTTATTTTAGATTTTTCTAAGTCAAAATTTTATTTTTCTAGCTTAATTTCACATTTTCTTGTATTTTAGGTAATTATTAAATAGTTAAAATAGTTTTAATTAATAATAATTAATTAAATAGTTATAAAAATAATTTTCTTTTTCTATAAATTTTCTTTTATCATTAGGTTTGTAAAAATATCATTTTCATATTTTTAGGTCTTTTATTTCTTAGATCTCACTTTTATTTTGACTGCGTTTAATTTTATTTAAACGTAAGTTTTAAAGTTTTAAGTTTTAAACGTTCATCATTTTGCAAATAGTGATAGCGTTTATTTAATATTTTTTATCTTTTAATTTCCTTTAATTTGCATTTAAGCCCTTGTAGTTTATTGGCTTTTTCTGTAGTTATACTCATTATCAAATCCCTTTTCGCTCAAATCTTCGATCACTATTCGCGGGTGATCCATTGATACCACGGGACATAACGACCGGGAAACCCTATACCCCAGATCTTCATTGAGTTCGCTTTCGAACCGTTTTAAGTTTTACTTGATTCGGCCATTCACAAGTGCCTGGTTTGAGTGAGAAAACTGGACGCTTTGAACCGGATCATGAACATTAATAAGTTCCCAATCTTAAAGATCAAAACTTGCCTTTGTGTCCTTGTGATTTGGTGTACCTTTTCAAAGAAGCCATTTCGCTTTGTGATTATTGGTTTAAGTTCACTTGTCGTTTTGCTCGCATTTGTTTTGAAAATCGATTTTAAACTTAGCGTAAGATTCTCGTTCTTCCAACTCTACAAGTCCACTTTCGAAGCTTGTAAGTATTCCACGAGGCGTGAGGACGTTCCGCTTCCTCACCGGGATCGAGGAACGTCTAGCACCACCACCGCCGTAATGGCGTAAGATAAACCGATGAATGAGCTTTCCAGCACCCATCGAGGGTTACGGAGATGCCATTGTTTTTCCCATCGCTGGGCGATACCTTCAGCTCAAAACCGGTTGCTTAATCTTGTAACCCAAAGCCAATTTTATGGTTTTGAGCGGGGACTAATTTCATGCACATATTCGAAGGTTCAACAAGATTGCATCTACCATCAAATACAAGAATGTCCCACATGAAGCAATTAAGCTTCTTCGTTCTCATTTTCTTTAGAGGACAAGCCGGAATTGGCTTCGAGAAACAACCCCCTCGCCCATTGAGACATGGGAGGATTTAGTCACTAAGTTTGTTAACGAATTCTATCCTCCATCCCTAACTACAAGTCTTAAGAATGAGATAATGAAATTCACTCAAAGATTTGATGAATCATTCTGTGAGGCATGGGATCGTTACAAAGAGTTGCTCCGAAAGTGTCCACATCATGGTTTTACCGAGTTAATGCAAATGGATACTTTCTACAATGGTTCGAACCAAACTAACCAAGACTCTTTAAATGCCTCCGCGGAGGTAATTTCAGCAAGACAACACAAAAGAAGCCTTGCAAATCATAGAAAACAAGTCCGTCCGTCTCTTTCCAACAAAGACATATCGCTTCCGCCTAACGGGACCTTTTATTTCATCACACGTGAGTACATCTAGCACCGATGCTAAGATTGACAAACTCACCGATATTGTTCAGGCTTTGGTTCTTGCTAACCAAAAGAAAGTCACTTTCAACCGCATAACCATCACATGGTGAAGTAAAGAAAGTCGAGGTTCAGGTTACTTGTGGTGGCCCTCATGCATACATAACCGCCACCACCGATGGTAGTCCGCTTGAAGCCAATGCTATAGCCTACTTCACATCGTGAGGTAATCAATACCGCCCTCAAAATGAACCAAACTACCGTTAACACTTATCGTGGACCACCCGGTTTTAACGTAATCCTAACATACAAACCGAATCGAACCAACCTAGAATGAACCAAGGTTATCAAAACCAAGGTATTTCTATCCCGACCAAATCAAGGTTTTCAACATCAAGGAAACTTTAATCAAAACAATTTCAATCGAGGGAATCAATTTCATGGGAATATGAATCCTAACCAAGGAAATTTTCAAAATCAAGGCCTAATCAACAATAGAGGCCGTAATTTTCCTAATCAAACTCAAGCCATTGTTCCAACCGACCATCATCCGATGAGCTATTGAAGCAATTCATGAAATCCCAAGATGAAATGAACAGTTGTTGGTTAGCCGGATTACATTAAGAAGTCTTTAAATGATCAACCCTGCCTCGTGAAAACTTCGAAAGCAACACGATCGCTAACCCGGGCGCATGCAAAGGCGATCACAACCATAAGTGGTGTATCATACGATGGACCCGCTTATTCTTCTTCTTCTCTCCCGAAGGTAGTGGAAAGTGAAACTGAGGCTACAAAGGACAAGGAACTTCCTACTAATAACGGAGGTACCAACGATGTCCATCCTCAAGTTGTCCCAAACCCAAATCCAATCCAGAGTTGTTTTGAACCTCCAAGAGCTCCCGTTGAGAACCCCAAATCCAAATCTTCTATTCCTTACCCATCTCGTTTGAATGAGCAAAGTCACAAAAGGCCATCAAATGGACAAATTTTTCAAATTTTCCAAGAACTACATTTTGACATAAGCTTTATGATGCTATCATGCCGATGCCCAAGTTTGAATCAACTCTCAAACACATGTTAAGCAACAAGGAAAAACTGCTTGAAATGGCTAAACTCTTCGAGAGAACCTCGCCAGCTTCGTTGAAGAAGCTTCCGAGAAGCTTGGAGATCTTGGAAAATTCTCTTACCTTGTGTATTTCCAGGATGGTGGAATGCTTTGCCTTAGCGTATCGCAGCATTAACACGATGCCTCTTTATGGAAGAAACTTTCTTCCGGACCTTACTCCTACATGCATGACTCTTGAGCTTGCGTACGCACAATATCCCGGCCCACTTGGCATTTCCGAGGACGATTTGTGAAAGTAGGAAAGTTCCATTTTTCACCGACTTTGTGGTTGTTGACTTCGATGCTCATCATCGGTTCCCTCATTGTTGACGAGGATTCTCGAGAACGCGCGTTCCTCATTGATGTATTTGAGCAAGAAATCACGTTACGTGTGGGTAATGAAGCCGTCACTTTTAACCTTGATCAAACCGAGGTACTCCGCAAACTATGATTCCGAAGTCTGTTAACCTAATAGATATCATTGATGTTGCTTCTGAAGAGTACTCTCAAGAAGTTCTCGGTTATGTTCATAATTGTTCGAGTGATAATCTCACTCATTCATCTCAACCCATCATTGCCAATTCTACCTCTCACCCATTTGAGGAAAGTGACTTCATCTTGGAAGAGATTGAAGCATACTTGTCTAGTGATTCGATTTCATGGGAAATTGATCACGCTCCTATCGACATCGAGGGAGATATTCTTCTCATCGAGAAGTTGCTCAATGATGATCCATCATCACTCCCTCCCATTGAGCTTCATAACAAGGAAATCAAGTCAGCTTGAGAAAATCAAGAATTTCCTAAGTCGAACTTAAGGACATACCACCTCATCTCGAGTATGCATTTCTTGAGGGTGATGATAAATTACCCGCCATTATTGCTCTCGAGATTTGAATAAAGATGAAAAGTCGCTTCATAAAGGTCTTGAAGTCACTCAAGCAAGCAATTGCTTGGAAACTCTCCGACATTAAGGGTATCAACCCAGAGTTTTGTACTCACAAAATCTTGATGGAGGATGACTTCAAGCCGACCCAACATCGATAGCGGTGAATCCTAAAATCCATGATGTTATTAAACAAGAGGTTCTTAAACTTTTGATGCGATTAATTCGATTTCCGATAGTCCTGGGTCACCAATTCACCGTGTTCCTAAAAGGGTGGCATTACCGTTGTCACAAATGAAAATAATGAGTTAATTCCAACTTCATTGGTTACGATATGCTTTTGCATTGACTATCGTAAGTTTTGGACGACCGCCGTTAAGACCATTTCTACCCTTCATGGATCAAATGCTTGAGAGATTAGCAGAGAATACTATTGTTTCTTAGATGGTTATCCCTTATGATCCACGGTGATCAAGAAAAGACCACATTCACGCCCATACGAACTTTTGCCTATAGACGTATTTTGGCCTATGTGATGCTCCCGCACGCTCCAACGATGTATGATGGCAATTTTCCACCTACATGACGGGAAACAATGGAGGTATTTATGGATGACTTCTCGGTCATTGGGGACTCATTTCAAACATGTCTCTCCCATTTAGAAAAATGCTAAAACGGTGTGAAGACACCAATCTTTGTCTAAATTGGGAGAAGAGCCACTTTATGGTCAAAGAAGGCATAGTCCTTGGCCATAAGATTTCAAAAAAACGGATGAGTAAAGTCGAGCATGTTATGTTAATTGCTCATCCTACTACTACCAAAGGTATTAGGAGTTTTTAGGTCATGCCTGTTTTATCGCAGATTCATACAAGATTTTTCTAAAATCACCCTATATGACCCATCTTCTTGAGAAAGATGCTCCTTTTATCTTCTCACCCGAGTGCATCAAAGCTTTTGAAACATTAAAGAAAAAGCTTACCGAGGCATTCTCGCTGTTCCCGACCGGACTTGCCTTTGAGCTCATGTGCGATGCAAATGATTTTGCTATCTGCGGCAGCTTAGGGCAACGAGAACCAAGCATTTTCGCCTATCCACTACGCGAGTAAGACTATGATCAAAACCCATTACACCACCACGTAAAAGAACTATTAGCCGTATGCTTGAGAAGTTTCGCCGCATTCTAATCTTGACCAAATTCGTGGTGTATACGGATCACTTGGCTCTCAAATATCTCTTTGCAAAACAAGATGCAAAGCCGAGATTGCTTTGGCTCTCTCTCCGCAAGAATTTGATATCATTATACGTGATAAAAAGGAGCCGAGAACCCGCAGCCGATCATCCGTTCCATTAGAAAACCTCACCAAGATGTTTTCGAGAAAAGGAAATAAATGAAACATTTCTCGAGACATTCAATGCGTTACTTTTCGAAACTCTACTACCCCATGGTTGCTGACTTTGCAAATTACCATGCGGGTAACTTCATAGTGAAAGGAATGTCGACCAAAGTAAGAACAAATTCTTCAAGGATGTTAAACATTACTTCGGGACGAACCCTACTTATTCAAAATCGGGCGGATCACGCCATCCCGACGGTGTGTTTATGGATAGGAAGCTATGGACATTCTCAAAGCTTGCCATGCCGACCACCGGGGCCATCATAGTCCAAACTACACCGCCAAAAAGGTGTTTGATTCCGGTTTTATTGGCCCACTATTTATAAGGATGCCCACGATTTTGTCAAACTCGCGGACGCTTGTCAACGTAACGGGAATATCTCACAAAGAAATGAAATGCCGCAAAACGCCATTCAAGTGTGTGAGATCTTTGACATCTGGGGCATTGACTTTACGGGGCCATTTCCATCATCTCGAGGGAAACAAATACATACTGGCCGTTGACTATTTGTCAAATGGGTTGGGCAGCTTTACCTACCAATGATGCCCGAGTTGTTGTGAAATTCTTAAAATCTCTTTTGCTAGGTTTGGAACTCCACGAGCTATAATCAGCGATCGTGACGCATTTGCGAATGACCGTTTGATAGAGTCATGCAAAAGTATGGTGTAACTCACCGCCTTCTTATCGCTGCACCCCAAACAAGTAGGCAAGTGGAAGTTTCTAACCGAGGTATAAAAGAATTTCGAAAGGACAAGAGGCTTAAAACCGTGCTCTTGGTCGGATAAACCGGATGACGACTCTCGGCCTTCCGCATACCATAAAACACCAACGGGTACTCCATACAAGCTTATGTACGGAAAGGCATGTCATCTGCCGATTGAGCTTGAGCACAAAGCATACTGGGCCTTAAAACATGCCAACTTCGATATTCAGACACGGTGATCACGTAAAAAGTTCAAATGAATAAACTAAATGAACTCCGTGATCAAGCATACGAGAACTCTTTGATCTACAAACAAAAGACAAAGAAGATTCATGACTCAAAATCAAGAACTGCCAACGCTTCTGATCGAAGTCCTTCTTTTCAATTCAAGATTAAAGATTTTCTCAGAAAACTAAAATCCACTGGTCCGGACCATTCACCATCACTAATGTATTTCCTTATGGAACTATTGAGTTATCTCAACCCGATGGTCCAAATTTTAAAGTGAATGGTCATCGATTGAAGCACTATTTTTGAGAGGACATTCCACCTGTGGTTGTCCCGGATCTACAAACTTTCCCCATGAACCAATGAATGCGAGGATCGAGTCAAGCTAGCGACTCGATAATCAAAAATGATAGCATACCATATGGGTTTTAACCCATATTTCGACTTTCTATTTTCTACCACCCTAGTGTGGGGAGTTGCCCCTTGTTGTATTAAAAAATCAAATAATGGCCGTAGTATTTCCCTTTTACGTTCTATGTTTCTATGATAACGCTTCAGTACTTTGAATATTGAGGGCAATATTCATTTCTAGTGGGGGGAATTCTCACGAATTTTATCATGTAATTATACCACCCAATTCCCCATTTTTGCCGTTTTTTGGAGTAAGTGTTTTGCACTTACTCGATTACAGTTATCATCCGCCATGTTTACAAACAAAAGGATTGGCTAATCCAGAGCAAACGGCTCTTGGTAAAGATTTATCAAACTTTACGCTTGCATTTGCCCAAAATTGTATGGTGTTCAACTCACCATATCTTTAATTAGTGAAGAGTGGCAGCCCCCAAGTTTATGGCTTGTGGTAAAGGCGCTTGGAAAACCATAATTGGTAATCAACTCACCAAAGATATTTTATCTAAGAGTTATTAGTCCGTAGCAAACGGCTCGGTAGACAAATCAAATCCTTGGTTCTGATTTGCTCAAAATCCTTTGGTTATCATTGTACCAAAGTTCTTACTTGAACTAAAACAATTGGCTACTCCCGAAGTAATGGCTTTTGGTAAAGAGATGAAATCCATTAAGTTTTTCAAAAGATTGCTAGGACTAATAGTTTAGTGTGGGGATTGATGAGTGTGCAAATACTCATCATTTTGTATTTTTAGTCCGCTAAAAACATCCGAAACACTCGTAAATGCATCAAAATAATAATAATATCACAAATAAGTGTTTTATGTGTTTCAAATGCAAAAATACCAAAACAGGTGAAAACGATCAAGTTTGCATAATTGGCGCTTTAGTCCCCAAGTTTCAAAAGTTGTCAAACATAGTCCTTGGTAAATCAAAATAAAGCAAAATATCATTTAAGGTCTATAGGATTCAAAAGTTGTCAAAACAAACCCTTCAAAGTTTAAAATTTACAAAATTACAACTTTGGTCCCTCAACTTTGAAAAATGTCAAAAATAGTCCCTGATATTTAAAAATGGAAAATTATCAAATATTACCCTTGTACTATTCATATATGACATAATTGGTCCTTTTGATAAGTTTGGGAAAGTTACGCTTTGGTCCTCAAGATTTGCCAAATTACAAGATTGGTCCGTGTATTAGCTAAAACCAAACCGGACCCTTGTTATTAACCAACCCACAAACCCAAGTGGCCCAACACACAAGCCCAACCCAAATCCACTTGAACTCGACCCTCAACCTTGATCTAGTTCAAAATCATTTTGACCCGCCAATATACCATTTTCACCTCATATTAATATCCATCGATCAAACCAGTAACGCGCCAAAACTAGTTCCACTGCTCATCTTCTCACCTAAGTCTCTGCAAACCTAAAACCAGGTGGTTTTCACCACCACTGCTTCCACCTCACCTCACCACCTGTCACTCAACAGATAACCATTCCCTTCCACCTCCACATCCTCCCAAAATTCTTTAAATGCTTTAAACCTGCTCAAACACCTTTTGGCACCAAAATGCCAAGTGTACGATTTTGATGATTTTGAAGGATCCAATGGTTGGAAAGAAGTGGGAAAGTCTCAGAGGTCGACAAAGACTCAAAAAGATCAATATAAAGTAGAAGAGAAGCAATGTGAAGACATATCTAGTATAATTTTTATTAGCTTATGTCGAATAGTGTAATTTTAAATTCCCAGTGTATTTCTTAGCTTTTAAGTACTCTTGTTATCAATTTCAGTGTATTGTACAACCTTTTCAGTAATCAATTTCAAAGTTTCAGTTTCATTTTCAGTTTATGCAAATTTCAAGTTCAAAAATCTCATATTAGCTTAATGTTGTTATTAGTTGTAATTATGGACTCCTAAGCTCATATAAGCTCCTAGATAGCTTAATATAGCTATTAGAAACCTTAAAACTTTGTTTAGTATCAAAAAGAAAAAAATACCAAAAATACAAAAAAATTAGTTATAAATCAAAAATCAATCAAGAAGATGATCACAGCTTGGAGCAGGTAAATTTTGGATTGCCCTTTTGGTTTGCTTCGAAGCTATAGGAAGTGTTCTCGCTTGGTTATCGCTTTCATTTGGATTCCATCTTGTAAGCTTTTTACTCTATTTTAGCATTTCAATTGTTTAAGTCATTTATTAACTTAAAGTTTTGTGTTTTTATGTTTTTGAGTTGTAGTTAAGTAAAATTAAACATTAAAACAGTTTTCTTGTTCTTTAAAATTTGTAGTTACTAAAAATCTTAGTTTAACGCTTATTATAGCATAATGGTCATACCCGAAGTTTTATGTTGTTATTGTTGTTGTTTAATGCTTATTTAGCCTCATTATATGATAATATAAGGTTATGAATCAGTTTCATGGTATTAATTTATGAAATCCTTTGGAAATCACAAAATCAGTTTGATAAAGGGTTGTTTGGATTCACCGAAGTTAACGTGTTAGAGGTTGTTAATGCTATTGTTCTTGGTTGATATATACCACATTAGGTCCTAGTAGCTCAGTGCAAACATAAAATCTAGTGCTCCTTTGATAAAAAGTCAAAATAGCTTTTGATCACATCTTGTTAATTAACTATTGGATTTTCATGTTCCATGATCATGTTTTCATGTTCATAAGTTGATAATATTGATCAAACCAAGTTTTATTTCACCTTATTACAACATAAGTAGGATTGATCCAAAGTTCATATAAGTCAAACTTTAGAGTTTAACTTAAAAAGTCAAAATTTCAGCTTTAATAGCTAATAAAATAGATCATTTTCTATAGATTTTAATTTTGAGTTTCATGTTTTAAGCTTTTAGGTTTATAAACTTTAGTTGCTCATCTTAATCATAGTAATTTTTATAATTTCTATCTAGCTTATTAAACTCCGCTTTTCTTTTTTGTTTTTTCCAAAAATCTTTGTGCTGAGGATTAGGTGTTATCCGATTGATTTCACAAGCTCACACAGCTTATTAGTGAACCTGGCTTTTGACCTTTAGCTTTTGAAAGCTAACCTAGTGTCTTAAAGTTCCAAGCTTAATTTTTTACTTTCTAGCTTATTTGATAGTCAGTTTTTAAGTTGTCCCATTTCGTACACCGAACACTCGCTAGCAGTTTCATAAGCTCACACAGAGCTTATTAGTGGGTCAAACCTTGTATATTTTGTTTTTTTGAGAAGCTCACCAACCCAAATTGTTGCCTCTTCTTATTTTGAGCTTTGGAGCTTTTGCCCCTATTAATCTAGCCTACAAAATGACCTGTGCCTGCTGGTTTATGGTTTAGTGGAATTGCTTATTTTCTTATTTTAAGCTTAATGTTGATCTCAGGTGCTTTTTAGCTTAATTTAAGTAGCTTAAGCTTGTTTGCATCTTAATTTAACTTTGTTTCTAGCTTGTTAGCTTATTTGATAGCTTAGTTGAGCTTAAACTCATCAAAATAAGCCAAAAGTTAAACTGTTGAGCTCATAAGCTCATTCTCAGCCTTTTTTTTAAGTTCCAAAATTTTTGTTTTTCTTAAAGTTGCTTATTATCAGTAGTATAATAGGTTTATAAAAGAAAAATCACAAAAACATCATTTTAAAATAGTGATAGCGTTTATTTAATAGAAATTAGCTTTTTAATTTTTTTCAAATTTTATTATTAAGCACTTTCAGTTTTTATAATTTTCTTAGTTTTCTGTCACCATAGGATAATTATAGAGAAAATTTCATAATTTTCTTAGTTTGATTAGTATTTATTAGAGTTTAAAATAGTTAAAAAGTATTAAATAATTAATAATAAACAAATAAAAACATAAAAAATATCTTTTCAGTTTTAAAATTAGTTTTCTAATATTTTAGATTTTTCTAAGTTAAAATTTCATTTTTCCATGTTAATTTTATATTTTCTTGTATTTAAGTGTATTTTAAATAATTAATAAATAGGAATTAATTAATAATAAATAGATAAAAAGTGTAAAAAAATATATTTTCAATTTTAAAATAAGTTTTATAATATTTTAGATTTTTCTAAGTCATAATTTTACTTTTCTAACTTTATTTAATATTTTCTTATATTTTAGAGTATTATTAAATAGTTAAAAATAGTTTTTAAATAATAATAATTAAATAAATAGTTATAAAAATAATTTTAATTTTCTAATAATTTTCTTTTATTATTAGGATTGTAAAAATATCATTTTCATATCCATTGGTTTTTCCAATCAATCAGTAGTGTAGTTATCAATCAAAATCCTACCATCATTATCCTTATGATCATTCACATCCGAACGCTTAAGCACCATTAATCCTCCGTGGGACTTAACGACGGAATCCACTATATTCCAAGGAAATTGCATTGGTTTTAGATCATTTGAATTTTATTACTTGCCACCATTCATGTGGTTGACTTGTGTAATAAACTGGACATTGGGAACCTTCAACACCAAGAAATACACATTTGAAACCCGTATTTCCGTCATTGGACCGGATGGGTAAGAAATCAAACTCAAACCGTTCAAAGAGGTATTTTAGTGATAACATTTTTTTTATAATGTTAATAACAATGATATAGCTTCTATAATTTTATTATAATCCTTATTTCCATTGCCCAAATGCGTAATCTATGTCGCATCGTCTGGGACAATGTTCGAGCTTTGTGCATCCGAAATAAAATTGTTTTTGGATACACAAAAAAGAATAAGAACAAGGAGTTGTTTATGTTCCCGTGGGCGGCAGAGGACACCGCAAACCGAAGTTTTGCTAGGATTATTATTGCAGACGAGGGACACAGTGGTTGGCTAAGTGATGTGGTACGTATTTATTACAAGTATATAGTTCAAAGCTTTATTAAGGGTGGTTCGTGCCTAATAGATGATCTGCTTTCAATTTTGAAATCACAAAGATGTTGGATTGTTTGTGGATTTAATGATGTATTTTCGACTCGATGATGCTTGATTGGGTCATGGTTAGCCCATTTGGGTGACAATGATCCTGGACGCAGCAAATGCCGCCTCTATTATGCACGAGAATTAACGGCATCCCGTGGTTTTGGAAGGCCAAGGTGTTTCTTTAATTATCACATATTATGATATATATTAATCCGCCTTTAAGAGTAGCGATAATTTAGTTAGTCAGGCGATGATGAAACTTTTCTGGAAATGGTTTATCGGACTATAATTCAATGACACCCGTATCTTGGCGGGTAGCCACACCTTTAGGTATGTGGTTGCGACCATGGCGTGTTAAAACCGCTAATACATTTTAAGATTCGAGCCTTACTTTCCAATTGATTGATCGTATGTGGGTAGCCACACCTTAGGGCATGGTTGCGCCATGGCAGGTACAGTTAATTTTCTCTTTTCCGAGAAATTACCAAAAGAGGACATTTTTCCAAGTGTGGTCCATTTTAAGACTTTTTCTCATCTCTTTCCCAAAGAGCCACACTAACCGCTCAATCGCTAGACCCCATACATATTACTTACGTGGCATTTCCTAGATCGTTCCAATTGTACACTAAGTGTCACATCAAATCTCCGTTACGAGATCATAAATGGCAAAAGATTTACTTTATATGATTGTTAAGACTGTAGAGAACATAAATGGCAAATAGATTTACTTCTAAATAAGCATTGGTATTTAACAATTAATGTACAAAGATTTCAAGAACATAAATGGCAAACATTACGCCGTAGATGAAAAGATCCTAGAAAACTATGGCCCCTTATAGTCAGATCCTTGTTGGTTTTGGTACATCTTTATAGGCTGAATTGCTTTTCGCAATGTGGTACCTTGATGTTAATAGTACCACGTGGTTTACCACCTTGTACTTGTTGATTCATGTAAACTTGTTGTCTTAGCTCTTCTAGAATTTTAGCCGGTAATCGGTCCTTGGTTCAAGATTTGGGCCATATCTCTTCAATCTCGAAATATGACCTCTCTTAGCCTTGATTAACCATTCCATATCATCAAGACTTTGAATGTAACTTTTTTATTTTTACGCTTTTGACATATTTAGAATAAAGTGAAGTAGGGTTAATGCGAATTAAGTGTGTCCACCTTAAATAGGAAAAACCACACCTACCAAAGGCCATATCAATATCTGCTGGTTTGAATAACACTTGATTCTGACCTATGTTATTGTCAAACCGACAGTTGAATATCCAAATCACATGCAAATATTCCGATCAACAATACCCGATATATACTCTCTATATATGTCAAATCTTGTATCATTTCAAATAGACTAAAACAAAAAAACTTTTGACCTGGCAACAGTGATGCGAGAATTAAGAGGCTGTGATGACGATGAATCAAATGATGCGATGTACCATATCTTGGCATGGCAATTTTATAGCATTATTTTTGGCACCATGGGTGGTTACGCCCCGATGTTGTTTTGCCGATCTGAGCCTTGTTGTGTGTGTGTGTTTCTTTGATGATATTCAATCGTTAAAGTTGCAAAATAAAAAATAAAAAGTGTCGATCACTTGAATTTGGGAAATCTTTTGGTTTGCTTTTTACCGGAACAGTTGATGCGAGAATTAAGAGGTCATGATGACGATGAATCAAATGATACGATGTACCATATCTTGGCATGGCAATTTTATAGCATTATTTTGCAACCATAGGTGGTTACCCCGATGTTGTTTTGTTGATCTCGGAGCCTGCCGATCCGACTTTGTTTTGGTTCAAATGCAGTGTGTGTGTGGCGCGTTTTTTGGTTCACATGGATTTGGGAAATCTTTTCGTTTGCTTTATCAATTTTCTAAGTGAAAAGTAAGCTCGAATGTGCATAAATTGTATATGCTTTAGTCAGCGATGACTATTTTCTGCAAATGGTTTATTGGACTACAATTTCATAACCGTATCTTGGCAGCCACCACAGAATGTGGTCAGCACCATGGCATGTGTTTTGTACCGCTTCATTTTTCTAGATCTGAGCCTTGTTAATGTCAAACATTACTTACGTAATGCTTATAGATGCTAACCTTGGATTTTGGGCCTTTTTGGTAAGTCTTGTTTTATGCATGTTGCTAGATTGAGTCCCACAAAAGGCCACGACAGCGGTGTATTTCACCAAAGAAAGATGGGACACCGAAGAGAATGTTGTGGCAAGTAATTTGTGCGCATTACTTTCTCGCAATATCCTCTTTTCGTTTCTTTCTTTGAGAATTGCATTGTATTATTGATCGACCTTTGTGAACTGGAACCAAAACATGCAAGAACGTATTAATTATCACGGCCTTTGTCATCTAGAAAGATTGCGTAAAGATTTGATGTGACACTTGGTGTACAATTGGAAAAGTACAAGGCCATGCCACATGTCATAGTATGTATCGAGTCGAAATGAGCATATGCTCTTTTGGGAAAGAGATGAGAAAGAGATCTTAAAAATGGTACACACTTGGAAAATTGGGCTCTTTTGGTAATATGAATGTAGTTTGAGCAGTTGAGCGTTGTCGGACTATAATTCAATGACACCTTCATATTGAAGGGTTGCCACTTGGGGTGTTTTGTAATTATAATATTTGATGATATGAGCCTTACTTTTAGCGTCGCCTGATATAAAATTGACATTTGTAACCGGGCTTACTTTTTCTGAACCCATCAAACGCTTTTAGTTTTAGAAAGGCATGATGAACCTTTTCTGCAAATGGTTTTATCGGACTATAATTCAATGACACCGTATCTTGGCGGTAGCCACGATCTTAGGGCATGTGGTTTGCGGCCATGGCGGTGTTTTGTACCGATAATACATTTGATGATCGGCGTTACTTTTTAGCGATGCGATATGAAATTGACATTTGTAACGGGGCTTACTTTTTCGAACCCATCAAACATTTTAGTTTTAGAAGGCGATGATGAACCTTTACTGCAAATGGTTTATCGGACTATAATTCAATGACACCCGTATCTTGGCGGGGTAGCCACACCTTAGGGCATGTGGTTGCAGCCATGGCGGGTGTTTTGTACCGATAATACATTTGATGATCTAGCCTTACTTAGTCAATGATATAAATTGAGAATTGTAACGGTTTGTGTTAGTGTTCGAGGCGATGATGAACCTTTTTCAAAGCGACACCACGTATCTTGGCGGGGTAGCCACATCTTAGGGAATGTGGTTGCACCATGGCGGTTTTTGTACCGTTTATACATTTTAAGATCTGAGCCTTACTTTTGGTGTCAAACTTCCAATTCATATGATCACTTTTTGTAATTGTAAACATTATATAATCATTTTGCTTTCCAATGAATCTGATGCAACTATTTACATGTTTAGGTGTTCTTTCCATCAATGAACTGAAACACACTGGTTCCTGGGCGAACTATCTATCAAAACAGGTGTTATAACTTTATATGATAGCCTTGGGAGCCGAAAGTTGAAACGTAGGTGGTGGCTAACTTTGAGGAAGTTTTTGTTTCAACTACCCCGTATCTTGTTGAGAGTGAGGTGATGAAAAAGAAGAAAATCGATGCCAATAAGTATCGTGTTTCCTTTCAGTATGCACCTGATGTCCCTAAACAAGGTGGTCTTTATGGGTATTGTGGTGTTTGGGTCTGTATACTTTTGTACAGGTTGTCTCATATGCTATCATTGAAGGTGAAAATCTGTCCAAGCTTACCCGTGAGTATTTGGCTGAATATTTCTGGAAATACAAGATTCCAGTTCCGAGTGACATTTGACATTTAAGTTCTGTAAACAATCTAACTTCTGCTGTTGGTATGCTAGTGTATGGTCGTTTGCCATTTACGAATGGCTTATTTTGAACATGTTATGTAAACATTAATATGCTAGAGTATGGTCGTTTTATGTAGACAGGTTATGCAAAAATTAATATGTATATATTTATATATTTAACTTATCTTGCTAATGTATCATGTTGCTAGTGTATGGTCATTTAATCTACTTGGTTAAATGTGATGTGGTATTCAACAATATAAGATATAAATCGTGGTGGTTGGGAGATGATGGTGTTTGGGAGATGGTGCATTTAATGTTTCTTGTGTGATTGTCGATATAAATATAAGTTAACAACATATGGAATTTCCACACAAACAATTATATACCTTCTAGTGTTCTAGAAAGTAAACAACAAAATGAATTCACCCCCAAATTGGGAAGAATTACTTGATATAGATGACTCCGATCTCCGAATGTCACCACCTCCAACTACCATTTTCATATGGAAACACTACATCTCAAAATAATGCTAAAATGCCGGTTACGATAATACGAGGTCCTGCAGGTATTGTTCAAACAGCGAATGATGTGGGTGTGGATGATGGTATAATGGCGACACAGGAGTACATTAGAAAAGTAGTGTATGATGTGGGAGAGGATTCTGATTTTAATAGTGGGCCATGGGTTAGTGCAGTTGAGTATATCAAACCTGATGGCGGTATCATGATTGGTTGTTTCGCCGATATCGAAAAATTTACCAAAAAGGAAACTTGACAACGTTGTTGCTATAATTAAGTCTTGTACCCCAAACGTCTTGGGTGATCTCACAGTATCGTTGAAAGATGTTTCAGGTTTTATATCAGGTTCAATACATCACAAAGTGGTTAATGACGAGAGGTATGAAAAGCTGCTTACTGTCGGAGCCGTTTTGATCCTTCGTAATGTTTCTGTGTTTTCTCCGAAACAATCTGGAAATCACTATCTTAATATTACTTTAAAAAATGTTGTTAAGGTTTTCTCCAAGGATAGTGTTGCTAACAATGAAAGTGGAGTTGGAAGTAGTGGAAGTGTAATTTGAATTTTAATTAATGTAATTTTCTACTTGTTTATCCATGTAATTTTCTATTAATTCAATAATTTAATCTACTTGGTTAAATGTGATGTGGTATTCAACAATATAAGATATAAAATAACTAGATGGGACGCATTTGATTCCAATTTGACTAACGTAGAACATAAGTCAACACATTAAACATACGTTAATTACTACCCCACACTAAGATTTCCTACCGAATCTAACAGCTCATTTAGCAATGCACCTGACATACATGCGTGGTTTTCTGGATTCGTTGCCAATTCGAGTTTGGTCTCCAACATCTTTATTCTTGTCTCTAGCATGTTTATTTGCAAATATTTGAACTTGCAGTTGTAACATTCTGTTAGTTCAGATGTACAAGGCGGGTGGAGTTGAAGGTCCCGGAGAATTAAAATTAGGCTGTTGTGAAGGATTATAACCGGGATTGTTATCAAATTCTTCCTTCTACATAAAAAATCTACACCCGTATTCTTTTTTTGCTGGCTGTTAAATATTAAAATAAGAGATGGTTACGAAATAACATTTTAACTATACGGGAAACATAAGATATCTAACCTTTGAACGAGGACATGAATAGAAAAGTTGACCATAACTATGCTCCTTGTATGATTTTCGTAGCACTATGTTTCCAGCTCCACATCGACACATATATCGATCCATACGAATTTGTTTGGGATACAATTCTTTGAGATTCAATATAAACGTGCTCAACTGCTCAACTGGTAGTTGGGGAGATGGATATATTTAATGTAATGTAAATGTGGTGAGGTAGCTCAAAAATTTAATGTGGTTGCTGGTTATATTAAATGTGGCATTAAATATCCATCTCCCCAACTACCAGTTGAGCGGTTGAGCAGTTGAGCGGTTGAGCATGTGTTTATGTGGTGAGGTAGATGAAAAATCTAATGTTGTTCTTTGGTTATATTAAATGTGGCATTAAATATCCATCTCCCCAACTACCATTGGCTGATTGGCTTGATTGAGCATGTGTTTATGTGATGAGGTAGATGAAAAATTTAATGTTGTTGCTGGTTATATTAAATGTGGCATTAAATATCCATCTCCCCAACTACCAGTTGACAGTTGAGTTGGCTTGATTGTGATTGTTGCATTAAATATCCCCATCTCCCCAACCACCGGTTGTGCAGTCAACAAGTCATATTCGACACGTGTCCCATGCTCGGCTCAGCGGTAACTGTGGATGAAATGGCTAATTAATGTGAAGGTAGTTGGTAAATTTAATGGGTATTAAATGTGAGTCAATGTCCATAGGTGGTTTTAATAAATGTGGAATTAAATATCCAACTCCCTAACTACCAGTCGAGCGTCAAACACGATCATGCTCAACTACTCAACGCTCAACTGCTCGACTTTTACCGAATTTTTCAATAGATATATATTAGTACGGAAAATTATTGCAACTTATTCTCACACGTCCATAACACATATTTTGTGTGTTTTCTTGTCTTTGAAGATGGCAATAGTTATGGTGTTTCGCTAAAGAGATATTAGATATCTTGGTTAGTTTCATTTGTGAAGAAAAAGTTCAAGATTAGCAAAGGATACGAGTTAGGTTTTTTACACAAATGCCACGGTCCGGTCCGCGTAGGTGATGACGATGATGTTGAATTTTTTGTTAACGAAGTTTGTAAACCAAAGGCTGCATTGCCTAAACTTTTAATCAAAATGATTGTCAACAGTTCAAAGGTAAATCCATCTTCTTCTAATGATTTTGATCTTAATGATTCCTTATTTCGTAATGATTTTGATCCCCAATGTGTGGATAATCATTCGGAAAAACCACAAAACGAACCTTTTGACAATTTCAACCAATCTAACAATGAATGTGCCAATAAGTATATAAACCAGCAAAAAAAATGATCAATTTATGCTTAAATGGCAAACAACAAATACTTTCGAAAATATGCCTCCTCCACCCGATCCACCAAGTCTTGAAACTAAGATACTGAATACATTGAAATACAACAACAGCTCTATCATCCTAAAAGAGGGTGATGAATTTGATACTAAAGAATTATGCATGTTTGCAATTGCTAAAAAGCTATCAAATATGGATTTGAATTTAAGCCTAGGAAAACAAATAAGTCTAGGTACGATGTAATTTGTGTGCAAGATGGGTGCAAATGGAAGATACTGTCTGGTATGAACAAATCAGGTGTAAAATGGAGGTTAGGAAGAGTTTACGATGTTCACACTTGTTCAAGAACACAAATTCACCCTAATCACCGTAATGCTACCAAAAACTTTTGGGACATTTACTCGAACCCAAGATGAAAGATAGCAGTCGAATTTATACCCCAAAGGACATAATGGAAGATATTAGTCAAGAGTATAAAATTGACATTTCTTATAAGAAAGCATGGGGTGGAAGAAACCGAGCATTGGAATTGGTAAATGGTTGCCCTAACGACTCGTTTGAGCAGTTGCCATTTTATTGTCATAATTTAAAGATGAAAAATGAGGGTACGGTAACACATATTGATACCGATGATGAAGGACACTTTAAAATATGTTTTATAGCATTTGGTGTTGCGGTATGCATTTGTATTTTTTACATTTTTTTTCTTTTACGTTTTTTATTTATTTTTCTAATATATTATATTTTGTGTCACTAATAATTTCTACATAAAACAGATTCGGAGTTTCTTACGGTATATGCGACCGTTGCTTATAATTGATGCGGCACATCTTAAAGGGAAGTACCTTGGGACAAATTTGCTTGTCGTTGGAATGGATGGTAACAATCAAATTATACCTATTGCTACCGGTGTTTGTCAAGGTGAGACTGGGGAGGCATGGACATGGTTTTTGTCCAAATTGAAAGAATGCATAGGGCAACGACCAGGTTTGGCTATTATATCGGATAGACATTATTCTATTGGACAAGCGTGTAACACGGTCTTCCCAAATTCATTTCATGGTTACTGTTGTAGACATTTGATGATGAACTGCAGTTTGAACGGTAGTAGAAAGTTAAAGGCAAAATATTGGAAAACATGCAAAGCTTACACCGCGGAAGAATTTGATAGAGCGATTTCGGATATTAGGGTATATAGAAATGGTACGGCTTACAACAAACTTCTTGAAGCTGGGTTTGATAAATGGTCTAGGGCACATTGCACTGGTAATCGGTACAACTACATGACTTCAAACATGCAGAGTCAATAAATGTATTAACAAGGGATGTGAGAAAAGTACCAATAACAATGCTTATGGAGTGGTACAGAAAGCTTTTACAACGGTGGTATTGTGACCGTCGACACAAATATCAACGTAATGGACTTTTTAAAATATGTTTTTTTTTCCTTATTAGTCAATATAAGATGAAGATAACATTCTTTATTTTATCTTGTAAAATTATTTCAGATGCCCGAGGGAGAACTTAGCGATTGGGCTGGCGAAAGTACAGGAATGTTGAAGAGCGTTAATTGGGTTGTGTATGGGATTGAACAGTTTAAACTCTACATGGTAGATGATCGTCGAAAACAACATACCGTCGATCTAGTTAGTAATTCATGTACTTGTCGTAAATGGCAACTTTCCGGCATACCATGTGGTCATGCGATAGCGATTACTAGACTTCTTAGATTGTCTGATTGTAATCATTTGGCTTTTGATTGGTTCAAGAAAACAACACTGGAAGGTACGTACCAAGGATTGGTTTATCCTGTAGGAGAAATGTCAAGTTGGGAACTTCCTGATGGCTTGCAAGTTGTGAAGCCACCAATACTGGTTGTGCGTCAATATGGAAGACCCAAAAACGAACATCGTGTAAGATCTCAAGGAGAGGAACCAACCCCGGTAAGGTGCTCAAGGTGCCAATCCATTGGACACACGCGAACAGCATGCAGGGAACCTTAAAGAGAAAAGAATGTAAGTGAATAAAATTTGTATTCAAAAAACACAATTTTGCTTGGTAACTAACGAAGAAAGAAATCTCACAAATGTTGAAACTTTGTAGGGAAATGTATCTAATAGAGGAAGCTCAAGTAGGGAAATACCATTGATGGAGATTGATATGGTGCAAAGCTTTGATCCTATTAACTTGGCTGACCCGTAAGATCAACTAGCGGAAACATTTGATGGGTTGTTAGTTTCCTTTTTTTCGTTGCTGTGGAATCATGTACGACGCTTTTGTTTTTTGTTTACTTTGAATATGTACTTGTCGTAAAACAATCTCTGGGTCTGTTGGATTATAACCGGGATGTAAGACGCTTAATGTACTTGTTTAGTTTGACTATGTAAGACGCTTAACGTTGAACCTTGTTTGCTACTGCTTATGTTGCACCTTATTAGTCATGCAATCCAGGAATAAAAACAATTTAGAAACATAAGCAACAAATATATCAGAAAATTAGGTGCCAAAGTTAGCGAGGATACATACATTCATCAATATTCACCAATAAACCAACACCATACACCATACAAGTTATCCAGCAGCAAAACACAAAAGTGACCATACCATGCAGACGTGTTTTAGACCCATAAACCATAAAATTGTTTACAAATTCGACAGCTAAATGTTTAACAAAACAAGCACATAAAACATTCAGCCAACATGGATCTTGTGCTTGTAATAAAACCTAACCATTCTTTCACGGTACGCCAATGCAGCCTGAACTGGATCATCCACATCCAACAGTTTGCCATTCCCTAACCTGTACATTTATACGCTTCAGTTAAGAGTGTGATTTTGAGTGGAAACCTACTATAGCAATACTAACCTAATGTAGCTGCTAAACTAGTAAACATGTTTTACGTTTCACATTACAGTTATATCAATCGACACCCTAGAAATCCACTTCCAAATATATCAGTCGACACCTTAGAATACCACTTCCAACTACTACACCTATTTTACGTTCAAGATTACATTCATACTAACATGACAAATAGTCCATTAAAAAGAAGATGCAGACCTGAATAAGAAGATGCAGACCCACACACCACAATCATCATACAATCCACCCTGCTTGGGAACATCCATAGCATTGTTAAAAGTAATCCTATAGGTCATAGGATCAATTCCCTTCTTCTCGAAAACACCTGCCTCTTTCAACACTTCCGGAAGCCTAGTCTCTAGACATTTCCTCACACTCAAATAGAATGGACGAGTCTCAGGATCATATACAGGTCCACTGTCATAGAATGTAACTCGACCGGTCTGGATATGATACACAGCAAGGGACCAATGTGTTTCTGGCTGATTTATGGGAATGAAAACTCGTTCAACATCACCCCAACCCAGAGGGTAACTTTCTTTGTTTGCGTACCAGACAGGCATCCTTCCGTTCATCAGTAATGGTAGGAAAAAGCAGCTTACCATAGACCAGTCCATATCTGATGGTCTGGTATGCCACATGTAGCTAATCCAAAGATCAATGTGCTGTAGGTAAAACAAATTGACATATATATTCAGTCATTTATAAAAAAAACTGTGCTTTTCATTTTCTCTACCTGTACTAGATATCAAGTAAGATAGTGTTACGAGACAAGCATCATTGCCACACCTTCCTACTTTTAGCCTCTGCTCAAAAACCCATTCCCATGACGACGTAACATGTACAATGGCTTACACCAACACCCATTTCTACGTCGTCATGGCAATGGATTTTCGAGGGGAAACTCAAAATAGAAAGTTGGATCAAAATACTTCAAGTAAATTAGGCATCTTAGCATAACATCCACCAAATTCACAAAATCAATTCTCAAATAAGATCACTACTTGTTCAAAAAATGTTTGTGTACAAGAAAAAAATGAAGTTGATCAAGACTTGTAAAATCTGTACCGCTAAAAGCAGCAAAGTTTTGAAGTCATGAATAATATACTCTTCTCTGTGGCTACACTACACTTTTTTAACAAATAGTAATTTCATTTGAGAAAAAATTTAATGGATTTGGTGGATGCTATACTAAAATACCTAAAGTGGTTAAAGTAAATGATGGATTAATGATACTTATATCTAGTATCTCATGTAACACTAAAATGTAAAAATTACTTAAAATCAAATGGCAGGCAGAGACAACCAAAAGCATGTTTTATAAAAAACTGAGTAAAGTAAATAAAATTTACTTTACCTCGTCACGTAGCCATCCTTTACGATTATCGTCGAAACCGGTTAAAGCATCCCAGAAATGACGTTCAACAACGATATCAGACCAAGGGAACACACAGTTACGCCACCCGTCCTTAACCAGGAATCGATCAACTTCAAAGTTAAAATAAATTTTATCGATGTTTTGGTATGGCCGTTCTAGAACCTAAAAATAAAGACAATGTAAATCATTCATGTAATAATACGTTTACACGTTTACGGTTAACTACTGACTGATATTTCAAAGCAAATGAATCATTTCTCATACCTCTACCCATGGTTTGACTTGTACTAACTTCTCAGCCATAACTGGAGTATGAACAGGTAAATACTTTCGACCCTTCAACATATCTTCTAGGCTAGTAACATCAGAAGTTTTACTCCTCTTCTCCACATAGGGTGACCTAGGAACATGTTCAAGCCTCCTCTTCTTTGTTTCGCACTGCTCCAAAGCCCTTTTCATGGGAGGTGAATTCAGTTTCTCAATAACCTTCAATCTATTTTCAGCTTCAACACTCAACTTCTTACTCGCTCCCCTCTGCTCCTCCTCTTCCTCGTGTTTTTCAGCTTTCTCAAGTTTTCCTTTTGAGACGTTTTCCAATCCATCAACCTTGCCATCCGCATCAACATGTGGCGTATCAAACAACTTGAAAAAATCATTGACTTGACTGCAATACTCATTAGCAAGATCTACAGGCTGCGGATGATATGAAAAAGGTTAACAAACTTTTATTATCGCAAGTTATTAATTATATCAGAAATGAAATAAGAACAAAACAAAATATCATTAAATTACCTGTTCTCCGTCAGCTGTGTTAACTATGTCTCCATAAACCGCACATACCAAAGTGGTAGACACTTATTACTATAACATTAGAATGAAAGGTATAATCACATAAATACCATTTAATTACATTTTCATATGCATCATTCTTCATTTTGTCTCCATCAACTGTGTTAACTTTGTTTCCATAAACCTGCATACAAAAGTTTATAACACCTATTAGTAGAACATTAGAATTAAAGGTATAGTCACATTAATACAATTTATACTTACCTTTTCATAGGTTTCTTGGTTCATTTTGTCTCTGTCACTCATTATGACCTGTAGAATAAAGTTTATAGAAACAAAATCCGCGTATTAGCATACCACATGGTAATTGTTTGATAGCAATGTAACTTGGTCAAGAATTGATAAAGGTAAAAAACTAACTCGAATAATAGTCTCAAGTTTCAAAGTGCGGGCTTCCAAAGCCTTAACCCGTTCATCAACTGAAACAACTTCTACCTCTTTACCCATGCTCTCCATATCATAACCCTCGGGGTATACCACTTTCTGCCTAGCTTTATTCGCGGCCACTTTCTGAAAATGTTCATCCAGGGTCCCCTTTTGCAAGCGTCGGGTATACCACTTGAAAAATCAATGCTTCGTGTGAACCATTCAGCTTCACCTCTCAAAACATGTTGGCATAATCACGTTGGGTTTCGAGTCCTTACAAAAGATTTATAAGTTATATGGTATCTAAAATTGTGTATATGTTTAAAGTTAACCAATCAATAAAATACTATATATAATTACCTTGTCAAAAAGTTGGTCGAAATAATCAGTCTTTCTAAATGGTGTGTGTTTCGACCATGCAAGTGCTCTTGGGATCACCCCTGGAGCCTTGTTCCACCACTGTTTACTTTTACTCGTGTCAGCACACTCTATGATCCATATCTACAAAAAGTTAACACAACAAATATAAGTTACGAGGACGAGAAACATATGAAGATAATTTTCAAGCCCTACCATTAAAGGAAAAAAACAGTAAACTAATGATAGCAAATTTTTTTTGTGTTAACCTTGAAAGCAGCAACGAATCCCTTCAAGCTATAGGTAGGAACATCGTTGGATTCTTTATCACCAATTCTTTGACGGTAAACCGCTGGATGATTTGAAGAGACATTTCTAATAGACTCATAAAGCTGCCTCCAAAGGAGTTCCCCCCATGGAAATGCATTCCATTCATCAAGATCCTCGACCATCCTCAGAAAAATATCATCAATGATAGACCCCAAGTCTTTACCCATTAATATCACCTCAAGCGTTAGCAACAGACAAACCCGTATCGCATCCTCATCAGACAGATTTAGAAACAGCTCTTCATCTTCAATAACCAATAATAGATCAATTAATTTAACATGTTGACCTACATGGTTTGGAAAAACTCGGTGACGGAAAGGGATATCACCACTACGCCATTTCCTAAAACTGACCATACCAAATCTAAAACCAGTAACCAGGCAGAATTCATTTCGACCAAAATAGAGACAATGTCCATTCAAATAGTATACAAGTGGAAGATCATAGCTATCATTGTTTTGATGGAATTGTTTACAAAGCATGTAATGAACAAGGCCCTCCTCATTATCGACATAGGTAAGATCGAGCCATGGTCCAAAACATGTGGCTTTAAACATGGAACGGCGCAGCTGGTCTAATCGATCCTTCATAAGTAACAAGTAATGCACTTTGCTTTTAACAATAACTCTATCATCGCCTACAAGAAATAACATATTAATAAAGTTAAAACAAACAAGAAGTGTCTACAAGTAAAACAAACAACGACCATTAACAACTTGCTACAAGCACACTCATCAAGTCAGGCATACAACATCTAAACTACAAGTATCTACAAGTAAAAGCATATCGGCAGAAAACCAAATCTATGCTCGAAGAGAGGTTGTCAACAATATGAATGGTTGCATCGACACCGATGTATTCAGGACTAAGAACTCATCGCTAAGTGTTCATTCTGTCTAGATCAAGTGTCAATACACGTTAATTACACCTATTTGACAACTAACCCTAAACCTCTTATTAAATGGGACAAATACAGTTTCAACCCTCTCATTTAAGCATTCTATATGGTTACTTACACATATATAGCTCTTCCCATGTTCGTTTTATTCATTTTTCCTCTTTTTTGGACTAACACAGTATCGTTTTATTCATTTTTCCTAAACCATCTCAAACACGACAGAAAAAAATTATAAAAAAACCACAAACGTGTATGGATGGATCTTCTTTTTTGGTAATTTTCACATAAAACAAAACATGATGTAAAGGGATGCAACAAAACCCTAAGTTGCAACAAAAGGGATGCAACAAAACCTTACGTTGTAGTAACAAGCGAAATTAATCAAGTGTGAATACTTACCATTTTGATTTTTTTGCGTCTACTTTGTCATCTGGATCATGTGTGTGTTTACTGTGTGTTGAGTGTGTGTTTTTTTTATGATATTCAATGGTTAAAGTGGTAAAAGAAAAAAAAAGAAAAAAAAATTGTGAGATCACTTGGATTTGGGAAATCTTTTGGTTTGCTTTTTCAATTTCTTATGTGAAAAGTTGTGGGGTTAGTTGAGCACCAACGGTTGAGCGTCGTCGGTTGAGCGTTGACCTTATGCAAAAAGACAAAATAAGAGATTTCTTTCAGATTTGATGTGACACTTAGTGTACAATTGGAACAGTACCGGGAAATGCCACGTGTCGTAACATGTATGGGGTCGAGCAGTTGAGCGTGGCTCTTTTGGGAAAGAGATGAGAAAAAAGTCTTAAAAATGGACCACATTTGGAAAAAAGTCATCTTTTGCTAATTTTCTCTTTAATATATTATAGAACATAAGAAATTGATTAGCAAAAACACCAAATCTATATACTCGGCTGATTAAGAAATTTGTTACATCAACATAAAGTTTACACAAAAATCCTCACTTTCGGCCGACATGTTTTGGGATGGTCACAAAAGCTTAAATAAAACATGGTGCTACATTAACGAAATTTAATGCATGCCTAAGCACGATTAATGCCTTTACTTTTAAATGGCCATATTTTCCTTAGTTTTATATTACATACTTACAATAGAAATATAAATATATGTCATGTTAGCTAATAAGGTTCTGGACCCGGCCTATTATTTAGGCCCATCTCGTTTACGGTTAGGTTTGTTTATTCTTATTTATTCACGATGTATTCTTATTTGTTTGGTAGAATCACGATTAATAAAATTACCATTTTTTTCTCACGATTCTATCTGGTATACAACCAGGTACAAGGTCATAGGAGTATTGTCATTACCGGGTCATCGTCTAATTCTTTGGTGGAACCGGATGGATCTCGTTTTCTTTTCCTTTGTTTTGTTTCTATTCGTCATTGTGCGCACAACCGTGGAAAAACACGATCGATGATTTGTTAACCGTTGGATTTATTTGAAATTGAGCGGTAGTTAACAGACACCTTTGTTCTATACTGACCGTTTAGTTTTTGAATTGAGTCTTGAGCAAGTCCACAGGTAACGGTCGAATCTGCGTGTTCTATGTTTGTCACATTCTGCGCCCCGTGAATTATGTATAACTCATTCGTTAACGTTAGATCGTCATGAAATTTGGTTATGTTATGGTTCTCCATATGGTTCTGTCTCTCTGAATCTGCTATGTCTACATAAATGCAATACGCATTTGTTTATGCGAATCGCATGCAATGCATGCAGATTTGCATATGCACAATGCGAATATACTTTCTACTGCATGAATCTACTCTTGTTCATCTCGGTAATTATGTTGCTCTGCTCTGATTTTGGTTTTGCAATGACTTAGGTCCGCGTAATTTTGCTACAACCTCAAAGGCGATTTATGTAAAGCTTTAGAATACTTTGTTTCAAATAGAATATTGTGCGGTATCCAGTTTTATTTCAAATGACTGCAATTTTGTTTTATGGCAGGGATGCAAATTTTTCATGTTTGCAAAATGTGGCTAGATTATCATATTCCTGTATCGATGGGTGATGTCCAAATCCTAGTGAGTATGATGAGTGTAGAAATCAAGATTTTTGAATAAGAAGTGGATATGTGGTATATAGTTTGAGAGTAAGTTCATAGTCACATGGACAACCCTTTTTTTTTTTTTTTTTTTTTTTAAGTAAAAAGTTTGATCAATTTCAAATGATATGTACACATTTAATTTTACTTTGCACACATACAATTAATGAATAAAACAAACAATACCCCATGTAATTTTATGTGTGCAAAGTAAAATCCTATGTGTACATATCAATTCCCATATAAATATTTCGTACTAAAAATGATTTATGTTTAAACTTCGTGTATCCATATACTTTATAACTAGCTTAAGATTAAAATAAAAGAGTTTTTGGGTTTTACTAAGTCAAAGTGTCTCGTAAGTTTATATTTACATTGTCTCTATAATGGACATATGCTTGACCCATGTTCATCTTCATTTATTTTTAGAAACTTTTGGCATTTCTTAATCTAAATTTAATAAATTATAAATTATTACCTGAATATTTATTTAAGTTTTCATTTTTAAAAGTAGCAAACGGACTAAATTAAACATAAATGAACAAAACATTGACAATGGAAGTCTTTAACCCTTTAAGAGAAAGAGTTAAACTCAATTTAAGAAATTTATTTTCACCAGAAACATTATACTTATTTTTTTAGTTAAAAGGTTAAAAGACATAATTATTTTTTTAGTTAAAAGGTCAAAAGACCTGATAAATACAAAAAGAAAATTAAAAAAAATAAAAAATTTATACCTACAACTACAAGTTAATGGATTATGCGATTATGTTCAATCTAGTCATTATGCTACTTTTATATTCCGTTTACTCATTGTATGTAATAGTTTTACGTTCACTAAAATCACTAAACTCACAAAACCAATTATTTGAGTCACTTTACTTCTAGAACATATTCAAATTGACAGAAAATATTTTCCCGACAAAGAGTTTATCATACGACCCGTTGGGAGTAGTATCGATAGATTGCACCCTTCAAGTGTGTGCTAGCTCCTTAAGCAAATAGAGAAGAAGAGAAGATTTTTGTTTGGCTGTAAACTGTCTTTTCATTCATTCATGGATCGGTATTTATACCGAATAAACTTGTACAACAAGCCGATTCAAGATAAACTTTAAAAATAAAAGATACTTTCCTAACATGACTCGAATGCAAATAAACTTTGAAAATAAAAGATAGTTATCCAACGACATAATCATTATGCCACGCTGGAATTGATGTGACACTTTTGGGTCGTTCCTTCCCCTCCTCAACAATAGGCGATCGCTCATCATCAACAACCGAGGGCTTATCATTCCCCTCCTCTTCAGGAATCAACTTGTCCGCAAGGTGATAGGACGGATAAGCGGACTGGAATTCCGACTGCCATTCCCATGATGCATCCTCAGGGGAACGACCACTCCATTGAACTAGAACTTGGCGCATTGGAATGCCATTTCGCAAAACCATACGGGTAACTCAGTAATAGCCTCCTGTCCATCTCCTGCAAAGGGTTTAAGCAACGAAACATGAAATACCGGGTGAATCTTACTCGACTCGGTAGTAAAGCGATGCGCTACTTTGCCCACCCGCTCTAACACTTCAAACGGTCCATAATACCTCTTGGCGACTTGTTGGAATGTCGTTTGCTTAATGACATAAATCGATAGGTTGTAGTTTAACCAACACCTTGTCCCCTACATAATTCCACATCCGGCGCCCGCCAGTTGTACATTTCCATACGATGCTTGGCGACCAATAGATTTTTGCGAGTTGCGTAGTAAGGCATCACGTTCCAGCAATAACTCCTCTAAGCGGCTATCTTTGGCGATCGGGCGTGCTCTGAGAATGATTGATGCTACTATGAAAACTTGTATTGTAACTATATTGACCCGAGAAACAATGGTACCCAATGATGAGGTCGCCTGAGACACCATTGCTCGTAAATATTGCTCAAGTCCACGATTAACCACCGGTTTGGCCATCCGTCGAGGGTGATACGCCGTTACTATGCTTCAATTTCGTCCCACTATTCGAACAACTGCTTCCAAAACTTGCTAACAAATATGGGATCACGGTCGGTACAATTGTCTTAGGAATCCCATGATGTTCTTTCCACATGTCAATAAAAACCTGGCAACCTTAGATGCATTAAAGCGGTAGGTAACACTCCAAATATGCTTAGAAAACCGGTCCACCACTACCATAATAGCGAAAACCCCTTAGAGGCTGGTAATCCGTGTATAAATCCATTTAATCACATCCTCCCACACTTGAAAGCGTCGGCAGGGTTGAAGCAACCCTCTGGAACTTGCATTAGAGTACTTGAGTCTGGCTGCAGAGATTAAGCACTTACGATAAAGTCTCCACCGACTTTAGCATTCCCTTCGATAAAACAAGCAGAAGACAATCAACTAACATCTTCTTAACACCGCTATGGCTACAATATTTGTGTCATGAAACTTCGGATAATAAAAAATTCTTAAGTTGATTAGCGCCAACATAGTACCGATCACTGAAAATGATCAATCCATGTTCCCGTCTAAACCCTTCTATTCGTTCACCCCCATCTAGCCTTTGGTGAAGCTGTATTAATTCCTCCACGTTTCATTCTCCCGTCGCAAATCATCAAGCAATCCAATCCTCGGTTGACTCAAAGCCATGAAGGCAGCTGTAACACTCTCATCTTCGTCTACTTCGAACACCCGAGATAGTGCATCAACTACTCGATTAGTCACGCCCGGCTTGTACTCAATATTGAAATCAAAGCCCAAGAGTTTCCTTACATACTTTTGTTGGAGGGGTGTTTGTATCACTTGGTGCATAAGCTCCTTGATACTCTTATGATCGGTCCGAATGGTAAACCGTCGCCCTACCAAATATTGGCGCCACTTATAAACGGCTTCAACAATAGCAAAGAGTTCCTTTTGATAAATTTTAGCAGTTCTCATAGGACCCAATTTCCGACTAAAATAACCAAGTGGTTGACCCTTTTGAAGTAAGGCGCCATTCCACATCAGAAGCATCGGCCTCAATCACAAAGTTTTCATGGTGGTAGTCCCAATATTGGAGCATGAGTTAATTTGCCTTTTAGTTCATCGAAAGCCTTACGTTCCAATTTCCCCATTTAAAACTATCATACGAAGAAGGGAATAAAAGCGGACCACGATAGCAAAACCTTGGATAAACCGTCTATAGTACCCTGCGAGCCAGAGGCCCCTTACTTGCAGCTGCGATGTAGGAACAGGCAATCCATAACCGCCGACACTTTCTTGGTCCCTTCAACCCCTCGACCGAAATCACATGCCCTAAATATTCGATTGATCACGACTCCAAAGCACATTTAGCCTTTTAACATAAAGCTGTGATCTTGTAAACAACGAAAGACACATTGAAGATGTTCCAGGTGCACCTTGAGAGAAGTACTATATAAATCAATATATCGTCAAAAAAGCAATAACAAACTTGCGTAGAAGTAAGGAAAATAAGCGATTCATAATTAAGCGAAAAGTGGAAGAAGTTTGTGAGTCAAACGGCATTACCAGAAATTCGTAATGTTCATTATGAGTTCTAAAGGCTTTTTTGTAAACGTCCCGATCGTGCACCCGAATTTGGTGGTATCCTGCTCGTAAATCCAGTTTGGTAAAGATCACAGCACCCCCTAATTCATCAAACATCTCATCCGCTGTTGGAATTGGAAACTTATCTTTGACCGTGACTTCGTTTAACGCCCGATAATCTACACAAAAACGATAGCTCCTGTCTTTATTTTTCACCAACAAAACGTGATGAAAAAGGGCTATGGCTCACCTGTGAATGATCCCTTGGCTTAACATCTCACTAACCAATTTTTCATAAGCCTTTTTGATAGTGTGGATAACGATAGGGTCGAACATTCACAGGTTTTGTATTAGGATACAAATGTATACGATGATCAACACTACGGTGAGGAGGTAAAGTGTCTGGTACCTGGAAAATTGCCTCAAACCGTACCAAAAAGCTGGTCAATAGGCGGATGTGTGGTGACCTGATGGCTGGCTGCCATTTCTATATCATGATCCAAGTTATACAACTCATATATGCCATAGATGTCCTCGGTCTCCAATAATGCATGCATGTGATGTAAGCTAATACGTTTCATGTGTAGGGCTTTCCTCACCGCATAGCGTATACCTTACCCAACCATGTAAACTCCATTGTTTTGCTGGAATAATCATGAGTTACTTTGCCAAGTTGTTGCAACCATTGTATACCAAGTACTATATCCGGACCTTTCATGGGTAATACATATAAATCCACATCCACACATAAACCTTGGATATCAATTGTGACCTGGACACACTTATTTTCACACAAAAGAGTCGCACCACTACCAATGTAAACTTTAAAAGGTTTCATACCGTGATTGGCTTACTGCATCGTTCCACAATTTACGGTTGCACGAAATTATGAGTGCTACCATTGTCGATCAAAATGTGCACCTTTCCTGCCCCTAGCGTTGCCCCACAACTAGAGTGAGACAGCGGGCTGCCATGACCCACCAACGAGTTCAAGATTGAAGTCACCACGCTCCGCCATCCTCGATCCACCTCGGTCATTTGCCCACCACATCCTCTTCATCGGACATAAGCAACAAAAATTTACCCGGACATTTATGCCCGCGCACCCATTTGTTATCATAATTAAAACATAAACCTTTACTCATACGCTCTTGTCTTTCCGCGGGCGATATCCATTTAATCTGAAGTGGCGTTGTTCCAGTAGCAACACCCCCTTTTGAGGCGTTTGCAATAAAGACGATTTACGGTTTTCAAGTCGGTTTGCGCCAAAACCAGGTGTCGTCTTGGTGAGGGTGTGCGGTGCACTAATAGGGATTGACCTGCTGGTCCCTTGGTCGTCCAAACGAGCTTCTGTAACTCGTGCTTAAGAAAATGCATCACCAAGAGAAGTTGGTTTTGCCACCAACAGTTCGCGCTGCAACACGGGCTTAAGACCAGATATATAGAATGAAATCAACAAGCTTTCGGATATATCCATGACAAGATTCATTAACTTCTCAAAATCACTTTGATACTGGGCTACAGTACCTTTTTGTAACAGCTTTGATAGTGCCCCTTGAGGATCTTCATCCTTACATGGTCCAAATCGATTTCGAACACTCTCCAAAAATCCATCCCATGTCGTGATTAACTTATTACGTGTCATCCAACGAAACCATTCCGCCGCGTCTCCTTCTAAATTAAATCCCACTACACGAAGTCGTTGATCGACCGGTGTGCTCAAGAGTGTAAAGTACTCATTGATTGAGAAAATCCAACCATCTGGATCAGCCCCCAAAAATTTTGGCACGTCCAGCCTCATGGAGCGAGGCAGTTGGGTAGCAAGAGCATCGCCCCCAGAACTTCCCTGTTGAATCATAGCTTTCGTGGTTTGCAACTCCAATTGCAAAGCTGCAATAGCCGTGGCTTGATCCTTCAACAACAAGCGAATTTCGTCTGCGTCGGCCATGATGAAAGCACCAGTTGATACGACCCGTTTGGAGTATAGATCGAATTGCACCCTTCAGCGTGTGCTAGCTCCTTAAGCAAATAGAAGAAGAAGATTTTTTGTTTGGTCGTAAACTGTCTTTTCATTCATTCATGGATCGGTATTTATACGGCGAATAAACTTGTACCTGGCCGATTCAAGATAAACTTTAAAAATAAAAGATACTTTCCTAACATGACTCGAATGCAAATAAACTTTGAAAATAAAAGATAGTTATCCAACGACATAATCATTATGCCACGCTGGAATTGATGTGACCCTTTTGGGTCGTTCCTTCCCCTCCTCAACAATAGGCGATCGCTCATCATCAACAACCGAGGGCTTATCAGTTTAACTAAGGGTGCGTTTGGTATGCTGTCATTAATAACAATGAGTATGATTTTAATAATAGTAGTGGGTCCCTTCATCTTAAACAAACACCTTTAATCACTTTCATAGTTATAGTCTCATTCTCATAGTGGGATATCAAACGCACCTTAATTGTAAGAGCACAAGGTATGGAGTGCCATTGGTGTGGTAAATGCATGTCATTCGTGTGCCAACCATACCGGAACATCGTGCCATTCGTGAGCCAAACGTTTTGAGTCAATGCAATGGCTCAAGCCATTTGCTTTTTTTTTTTTTTTTTTTTTTTTAGTGAGTAGGTATTTTTAGTGGGGTATTTTGTGAGAACCAATAACATGTTAGTAGTGTGTTATGAGGGAGTGTGCTTTAGTTACTGATATGTTATTTGGAATTGTATTATGTGACGTTGAGATGACATACCAATAACGTGTTATTGTATCTCTCTCACCTTTTGCTCTAAAGTAATATATATGGGATTAGGCAGGGAAATTAAAAGTAAAAAGCGTTCTATCAAAACCAAGAGGCCTACCAAATCCTTGTTATTATAATCAACTTGTTAGTAAACAAATCGTTGTGAGACTCTATCAAAGTGTGTGGCTGCTTTTTAATTACGTTATCATTTCTTGAATTTAAAATTTTATACAACATAAGAAATTGATTAGCAAAAACACCAAATCTATATATACACGGCTGATTAATTAGGTCATTACTTTGAAAGGCCATATTTTCCTTAGTTTTATACATACTTGCATTAGAAATTTAAATATATGTGACACATGTAATTTATGTTTACAAGTATAATGATGCCTAGTTGTTGTTATCACACATCAGTCACGAAGAATCATGAGACGGCTCTGACTATACGTATCAACAAATGAAGCCTAGATTTTGCAATTTTGACATAACGACTGCTTGGAAATGATGAAATAGCAACTTCATGTTTTAGATCAGGTATAATAAGGTCCTCAAAACCGAGTCTCAGGGTCTCGAAGACGCGTCATTTCTTTTTTTTTTTAGTTATTTGGGTTTCCGACTCGATATTGCAAACCGACTTATCCCAGGACGACTACATTTTTTGATAGCACGAAGTCTGCGCAGGTGAACTTCCGTGACCACAAGAGGATTAATTTTTCCCGTTAGCTAGATTTGAAACGTTGACTTTTATTTTAAAATGCTGATATTTTTACCGCTGGATAATCGTGGTTTCGAAAACGCGTCTTTGGTTATTAAGGTGACCTACATATTAAACAATATTTTTTTAAGATAATTTGCTAACTTGGTCTTTGTTTATTATCTTTTTAGAGAAGAATGTAAGCATTTAATATAAAAAAATTTTATATCAAGTTGCAGTTATTCAAATTATCGTGGACAGTGCATGCGGGCGACAAACCCCATTTTGATTACATCTTTTATGTTTTTTAATCCGATAAATTGTTGACAATTATTAGAGTATAGTTGTTGTAAAGATGGCTAGTAAATGATCACGGTGGGCACATTAAGTGACCGAGGTCATCAGTATACATCAAACTTTCTTTTTCGTGACCAGACACGACTAAGAGTTGTCAATCGATAACCAAGTTAAAAAAAAACAAACAAAGAATGCATGTGTAAAGTCGATTAGAAAATTAGACCGATACTAGAAATTTGTCTCTCGACGGATTTGATGACCTTGGATTCACAGTCGATATGACCGGTGTGTATATCCGCCATCGACACAAAATTTAAGTGACCGACCGATTTGCAAAGTTCGACTCTGACCAGCCATACATGATATTCTTCACCGGCTTTTATGTGCATAATTATGGTCAAGGAAAAAGATTAAAATAAACGTGGGAAATGTGAGACCATGACTAGTTAAATGCAAGACTATAAAAATGACGTGGTCACTTAACTACCGTAGAAACTTTCTCTAGAAAGTTGATGGGGCATTCATGTAGTTGGTGACCATTTTCGATGTGACACACTAAAATAGAATAAAACTCAACATCTCGTCTCACTTTACTGATTAATTCGATTTCATGATGAAACAAATGGAACACTTTTTTTGAGAATTCATAGACAACTTTACATGAAGATATAATTCAAATATCATTTGACATCTTTTTCTAAAGTTTAACATGTGTAAAAGTGAGGCATAGAAGTTTAACATGTGTAAAAGTGAGGCATATATACCTTATAATTTTTCAAATGAGTACATTTTAATTGTGATTAGTATGGACTTTTATTCACGCGCATAACTGCATAAGTTTGGACATTCTTTTTATAGTCAATGTAAAAGATTATGTGTTACCTTTCTTCAATATAAGCAAGTTATATCTTTCGCCTTATAAGCATAGGTCGGTTATTATTAGGGTCGTATATGAGGGTATGCGAAAGATGCTATCGTATAGGGCCTTAGATTTTTAAGGGCTTCAAAATATATATAGCCGTTATATATTTTTAAGGGCTTCCGTTTAGTAACCATGACACGGGTTGTTATTGTTGGCTGATCCAGCTTTGAAGTGTTACAATCAAATAAAGAAACTTAGGTTAGCTAAACATGAGGTAACGCTATAAACTTCAGATGTTTATCTATCTTTAGCACGGGTTAACGAACATGTTTTACGACGACGCGTACAAGTTTATGTTGCAAGACTGTTAGTTTTAGAAATTTTCAGAATCATATACAATCATTAAATCGTAACTTTAACGTACCTAAAGTATACTTTTTTTTTTCCAACTAGTTCAACTTGGTTTTATTCAAGGGAGAAATGATGTTTTTATTTAACGAAGCCATCACGACTGGCCTCGATTGACGGCTACTGGATTTGAAAAACGCATGAGCATCAATTATTTATACATATTTCTTTTGACTTTTGACTTGGTGATATAAAAAAAGAAAATTATACTGTAGTCTTTTCCGAAACACAATCAAAATAGGTTAGTGGATTTAAGAGAAGGGGTGTCGTAAAATCGTTTCTCGCCGTTTCTTACGTGGAGGCTTCGCCAGTTTGCTTCGTGCCTCGCCACCACACCATTGGAGCTCGCCACTTGAGGCTTCGTTGTTGCAACGACATGGTAAACGACAAAAACTTTTTGAATATAAACGACACACTCAATATTTTATAAGGAATACATCTCACCTTTTCTGCTTTTTTGTGATTTTAAGCGAGTAAATGTTTTAGTGTGTGTGTGTGTAAAATTGAATGAAGAAGAAGAAGATGAGAGAGGTGGGTGGGTAAAAGTGGTGGTGGTGTGAAGTTTATACAGTTTTATTTAAATGAATTTTATTTAAATGAATAATTTTATTTAAATAAAATGAATTTTATGTGTTTGAAAAATATGAAAAGAAATAAAATGGCAGAGGTGCCTCAAATGAATAGAGGTGAAGTAGTTGTGACGTGCAGATTTTTGCTGAGCCAGGTGGAGTGGATGAGTGGGTAAGACACGCGTACCAATGAAGAGAAGTAACCCACCCACACCTTGCTCTAACACTTTGACATTCGCATAAAAGATATCAAGTTTAAAAGAATTGATCATGTCCGATAGACGGATACACTTGCAAAACGGTCATGAGAATACTGTAGTTAGACTTAGACCTCGCACATCTGAAAGAAAAAAACTCACTCGAGTATATATGTTAATCGTTTTAGAGACATGTTTATGTTAGATAATGATAAACCTCGTAGGTGTAACTTTATTGATCACCATTATTTATAATGGTAAAATCCTAATTCTCACCCACAAACCGGGCTTGGGCCTAATTATCCACTAATACTCCCCCGCAGTTCGAGCGGCGAAATCGCGAAAGTTCGAACTGGAGAAGTAAACTAAAAAACAAAATAAAACAATAACCAAAATAAAACGGGATAACCCAAAGTATATATCCCAAACAGTCGTCTCGGGAATAAGAACCCTAGATTCGACACAAACAAAAGTCGTCTCGGGAATAATAACCCTAGATTCGACACCAACAAAAGTCGTCTCGGGAATAAAACCCTAGATTCGACACCAACAAAAATCGTCTCGGGAATTAATACCCTGGATTCGACATAAAACAAAAACAAACAATTAAATAACTATAATTTTTTTTTTCTTTTTTTTTCTCTAATAACAAAAGCATTCAGATCTAGCATGCAATTAAGATTAACAATAGACACAATATTCTGTAGAGTAGGAACAATTCCAGATGGGTGCTTAGAGAGATCAAATGGTTGGCTACCTTCTAACACTCGATCTGCCATAAATCTCTTTCCTTAACCCTTTAACTGCATGTATTATATCAAAAGCCAAAGGATTTAAAACCCTTGTTTTCATTCAACATATTATGTGCGTCTAACAATAGGACTAAAAAGGGAATTAAATTAAATCAATCTTAATATACTCGACGAAGGTGCCTAATATTCCCTCTTCTGCTTTTTGTTTCCAGCCGCATATACGAGATAGCCTCCAGCTTGCCTTCTGCATGATTTTTTTAATGGAAAAGTGAATGCTATTTTGTATGATTAGGGTTTGACGGGGCGGCCAAGGAAAGGCGGCTAAACTTAGCCACCTAGGTCTGAGGATCTGACCCGCTCCGATACCATGTTAGATAATATAATGATAAACTCCGTAGGTGTAACTTTATTGATGACCATTATTTATAATGGTAAAACCCTAATTCTCAAAACCCACAAACCGGGCTTGTGCCTAATTATCTACTAATAGTTTAAACGACCGATTTAATAGAAAGATTAATAATTACAATATTATCTACTTTAATTTCTAACTCCAAATTTAGTTTTAGGGTTTTGGATGGTGAGTAATGACGTATAGTCTATATCCGGGTCACGAACCCGACCAAAGCCCAATACTGATAAGCCCAACACGAACTGGGCTACGCTGATAAGCGTTTAGGCCCACGAAGGCCCAAATACAAATCTATTTACGGAATAGATAGAGGATATCTCTTAATAAAGGAGATAATCATTCCCCAACCGACTTAGGCGGGATACGCCGAAGGTTGAGGAACATGGAACCAACAAGGATTCCGTGTGTATATAAAGGGAATCACATCCCTCGTTAAAGGTACAATTCACAAACCCTAACTCTCCTTTAACCCTAAACCGATTACTTACTCTCACGGAGGATAATCGGAGACAATCCCACGTAAGCCTAACGTTTTCTCGCTTTTAGTGCGCAGGTCTCAAGTAACAATCACATTGGTACAGAGCCGACCCCCAAACAAGGAACCCCAACTTTTGTATCAACAAGGGCGCCATCCGCGGACCATTCACTAAGAACTAAGACTAGAATGACGAAGCATGGAAATCACGACGCAAAACGGATCTTACGGAAAGAAGCCGCACACCGGCTCAGCTTCCAAGCGACTCCTGGGACAACCAGATGCAAAAACAAGGGATTAGGCCCGACTTGGTCTTCCTCTCGGTGGAACTCGGGACAACCTGTGCCACTACGACCACTACTAGCAGCGATCCATCAGCAGACCGTTTTACCACTCCCTTCAATCGGTGCTAGAGACTGACCTAACAAAAGCACCAGATGCACAGGATAAAAACAAGGACAAGCGGAGAAGCGAATACCTTCATTTGTAGGGGTCGCACTGAATTAACACCAAGGGATTTCGTATCCCAAAACTACTTAAACTTTGACTGCTCTCATGCAAGAAGAAGCTAGAAAAAGGTCGAGTCGAAGCCTACAAACCCGACTCGTTTTGACTCGAATATTTAAACCTCACCACCGCGCCGTCCGAAGGAGAAGGCGGTAGAGACACCACCCACCAGGTTTAACGAGTAATCGGAAGAGAGTTGAGGATGATGAGACGTCCAACTCACAAGATCTGGAATGAAGTGAGGAGGATGGACGGCGCACCATTGTCCACACCGGACTTGGTAGCCGCAAAATACAAAAGAGACTTGGGCGACGATATTCCCCAAGTGAAAGCTCTTCGAGTACAAACTCGAGGAAAGTCGTAAGCACCGTAGAGAGAAAATTCGCCCTCGGAAATTCCTCGGACAACGAGGATAGCGAACCGACACTGGAAGTCCGAAATAGATATAATGACCCAGAGGATGAAGATATATCTCTCCCATGGCGCCGCAAAAGGTGGATGCGCTCACTGACGATCGTGACTTCTCGAGAGAACAAACGGAGGCGCATCACAACGTAAAAACCTACGACGGAACAGATCCTGATGATCACCTCAAAATTTTGAATCACCGCTACAATTGAAAACTGCCACAACCTCGTGATGGTGCCACATGTTCAACTCCATGCTGGTGGGAAACGCTGAACTGGTTCAGCAAGCTTCCACGTAGAAGCATCAATGGCTTTGAGGAATTAAGAAAGGCATTTCGCCTAAACTTTACTCAGCGGAAGAAGTGCGCTAAAAATCCTGTCGAACTCGCCAGGTAAAGCGCAAGCCGGGAGAATCTACAAGCGCATTCATGGAACGCTTCAAATATGAATGCATGCAAGTTAAAGCATGCCCTGAAGTGCTAAAGATCTCTGGTTTCATGAATGGGATAAATAACCCGGAACTCATCAAGAGGTTGAACGACAAGATTCCCGAAACCTTTGATGAACTCATGAAACGCTCTCGGTCCTTCGTCAGGGAGACCGGCGGATAGCAAAAGAAACTACTGACTATCGGTCACAGGAACAACCTAGGAGACAATCCACCGACCGGGGTAGCAACCGCAATAGGAGCTATCGTCATGTGGAAGCGGAAGAGATAACGACATATACACCCCACACCAAGACTCCTAAGGAAATACTCGCAACGAAGGCCCAAACTTTCCAAGACCGCCGCAAATGCGACTCAGAGGATGCGGCGCATCGAATGGATACTATGACTACCACGCACGAAGGGCCACACTACTAATGAATGTGTCCAATCAAGGCCACTCATTGACAAAATGGTTAAAGAGGGCGATTGGACCATTTGGTCAAAAATATCGGGGAGAGGAAAGGATAGAAGAGTGGAAACAAAAAGGAGACACCAAACGACAAGGCCGACACCATCTACATGATACAATCATGGCAGCGGTCACTAGACGAAGGTCACCAGAGTTTTCCCGAAAAAATCTCTTTTCCCCACCTTAACTGCGGACAACGCATGATAGAGCCACTCACCATTGAGATCAGGCGGGGGTCACGACATCCACTGCATGTACGTTGATGGTGGAGCATCGGCGGACATCATGTATGAGCACCTTCAAGCGACGCGGCCTGAAATACGCAGTCAATTAAGCCCTCAGAACGGGCGCTAACTGGTTTTACGGGTGAAAAAATATGGCCTATGGGGCAAATATGACTACTAGTTAGTATTGGAAATGAAGAACACTCGCGACGGCCGGATGGAATTCATGGTGATCAAATCTCCTCGCCATACAACGCATTATCGGAAGACCGGGATATCCGCGAGCGCAGATCGTCTACAACGATGGGATGCTTAAATTCCCAGGGAAGGTGGTATTCTTACTTTACAATGCCATCAGAACATAGAGAATGTAACACGATTACACGCGAAACGCACCGATACAGAACAACCGCAACCAAAGTTCCAAATCAAGGTCGCATTCATCCCAATACCCGGAATGGAAATATCCATCGGAGGGTCACTGTCGGACACCAAGAAGCGCTGTGTATGAACTCTTACAAAGGAACTTAGACATTTTTGCCGGGAGCCAAAACACATGACCGTACCACGTTCAATCACGAACATGCTGAAAATCCGACAAGGATATTCACCAATACGCCGTAGAAGCGCTGCCAAGCCCTGAGCGCGCGCAGTTATTCTGGCGAAGTACACAAGCTTGTGGATGCGGGATTATGCGCGAAGTCTACTACCATGACCGGCTTTCTAACCCAAGAATGGTCAAAAAGAGCGACGGTAGCTGCGCGCATGTGCGTGGACTACACCTCAACAAAGCATGTCCACAAGACTGCTACCACCATTGAGATAGACCGAAAATAGAGTCTTTCGCGATATCCATTAAAGTGTTCCCTCGATGCATACAAAGGATATCATCAAATCCAGATGGCTAAGGAGGACGAGGAAAACGGCCACACAAGCCAAGGCGATATCGTTACACAAAAATGCCCTTTGGCTTGAAGAATGCAGCGCCACCTATCACGTTAGTAGTAGATAATGCTTTCGAAAAAGTGGGCCGCAACCTAGAGGTCTATGTTGATGACCGTCATAAAGAGCCATATGAAGATGAGTTAGTGCGCCGATATTGAGGAAACGTTCAAAACTCTACGAGAGATTAACATGAAGTGAATCCAAAAATGTACCTCTAAGTGCAATCTGGCATGTTTCTCGGATACCTAATTGAGCCTGACGGCATAAAACCATGTCCAAAAAAGACCAAGGCTGTGATCGAACTTCCTTCACCGCGCACATTGAAGGAGGTCCAATCTCTCAATGGAAAGCTAGCCGGTCTTAATAGGTTCCTATCTAAGTCAACAGACAAATCTCTACCTCTCTTCAACACACTCAAGAAGTGTATAAAAAAGGGAGATTTTCGTTGGACTACTTGAGGCGAAGAAGCCTTCGCAGCCTTAAACAACACCCGCAACACCCCTACACTTGTAGCACCCGACCAGGGAAAAGTTGATCATGTACTTATCTGCAACTCATGGAGTCACAAGAAGATACTCACTTGACAAACTCAAGCAAAACCCGGTACTTTGTAAGTAAAGCGCTCAAGAAAACAGATGAACTATAGCGCATGGAAAAGTTGGTCCCGGCATTAGTATTCGGCCAAACGTCGCTAGCAGATACTAGCAACCGATAGCGGTGATCACGACCAACCGATTAAGCAAATCATCTCCAAGCCCGACGATCGTGACGATCGCAAAATGGAGTGTATTGCTAGGTGAGCACAACATCTCTACACCATGACGCAATCAAAGGACGATTCTGCACTTCATCAAAAGCCGCATAACCGATGATATACCCACACCAACCACGGGAACTACAAGATCCATGGATCTTTTACAGATGGATCCTCCGTCGATGGGTCAGCGCAGCCTCATCCTCACAAATCCGAAGGGATGGAATTCACTTACGACCGCTTTGAATTTCAGCGACAAACAATGAAGCGTAATATGAAGCTCTAATTGACTACGATTGCGCCGCATGGGTGCACGTAACTCGAAGCAAATGTGGATTCCCGGCTAGTAGCCAACCACGGTTGGCGAGTACGTGGCTAAAGAGGAGCATATGATTCAAGATCTCGATAAGACCAAGTCATTAATCCATGGCTTTGACAGGTTTACCATCAAGTAAGTTCCTAGAGGGGAAAATCGAAAGGCGGATGCACTGAGCAAGATCGCATCGACAAGCTTTGCACACCACAAAACAAGTGCCGTGGAAACACTAAAAAGCAAATCCATCTCAAAGATGGAAGTCTCCACGATAATAGAGGAGGAAGGTCCTACATGGATGAAACCGATAACGGACTTCCTAAGCAAAGGAGCGCTACCACAAGAGCGTAGGAAGCTCGCAGGATACGCACCGCCATCGAGGTTCGAACTTCGAGACAACATATTGTACCGACGCTCCTTCCTCAACCATGGCTCGCAAGGCGGTCCCTACAAGCAAATTATGTACTCGCGAGAAATTCACGAAGGTTCATGCAAAGATGCACTCAGACCACGGTCCGTGGTGGCACGCCGCCAGGTCGATACCATCGGCCAACCATGCACCGCGATGCGCTGACCTAATAAGCAATGCAACGATTGCCAAGTCCATAGACCCGCCCCGCCAACCACAAGACGAAGCTAACACCATTACAAAGCACCATGGCCATTCTATAAGTGGGGTATCGATATCGCAGGCCCTTTCCCCAAGGTGCAGGAGGATTAAAGTTCCTCATAGTCGCCATAGACTACTTCACCAAGTGGATAGAAGCAAAAGCAATGGTAACAATCACGGCAAACTGTAAAACGCTTTGTCGGGAAAATATTGTATGCCGCCGGCTACCTGGTGAAATCATCTCGACAACGGGAAACAAGTTCGCGACAACCCTTTTAAAGACCGGTGCGAGAAGTAAAATCACACAAAGACTTTGCGCCGCTTAAACACCCACAAACCAACGCTTAGTAGAGCACGCAAATAGAAGCCTAGGCGAGGGAATTAAGCACGCCCGACAAGCACAAAGGAAGATGGGTGGAAGAACTAACACATGTTTTGTGGGCACATCGCACCTCAATAAAACCAGACGGAGACACTCCGCTTTCTCTAGTACGGAAAGAAGCCGTCATACCAGCAGAAATTGGAATGCCTACTATCCGCACTCCTGAAATCAATGTGGCAACCAATGACGACGAGCGACGATCGACTTAGACCGCTAGAAGAGGCATAACGCTGCAAACTATAATGCGCAAGCAAAATCAAAGTCAAGGATGAAGGATACTACGACGCTTAAAGTGCGGAGTGTTTCATTCGCATCAGAGACTTCGCTATCAAGGCCAATGATGCGAGCCACGCGGATACAGTAAGCTGAACCAGCCGGAAGACCCTGCGAGGTTATCAAGCATCGGGAACAGGCATAAGCCAGGTTTGATGGTCGTAACTTCGACATGGAACATCTCAGAACTTAAGAGGTGCCACCATGCGAACGGGTTACGCCCACAAGATAGCTTCCCAAGACTTTATGAAAGTGCCCAATAACTATCTATGTATTTACTTTTGTTTCATTAGTGTAATGTCTCATTTACTTCTACAAAAACTTGCAAGCATCAATAAAACGCCGTTTCTAGCTAACCCGCCGACATATTTTCATTTGTTATTTCATATACCGTATGTCTTAACAATTTTTATTTCTACTTACATGGCTAGAGATGCACTAAATACACCCACTCCATGGTAAAAAGGATAAGTTAACCTACTAAACAACTTGTTGAGTAAAGAGGGTTGCAAAACCCATCAACATGGATCAATGCGATCCTGTTAAACACCTTGTTTCTCGATTGATAGAGTTTGTGCGCCTCCCACCACGGATGAATCCATATGCCGTGGTTTAACAACATAAGGATTCAACACGCTTTGGTTCTTTTAAGATGATATTTACAAGACGTCAGATATCACATCATACAAGAATATGACACTATTACTTAGAAACTATGTTTAAGTATACTATGATCTTCATACATGACTATGAATTTCATATTATTCATACTGTAGTACAACTGACAAATATATCTTTACGAAAGAGAGTGATAAGTACGCATGTCACAAGCTGCACAAATATTAACATACATTTAGCAAAAGGAGATTTTTATTAAAGACTATGTTATTACAAAGGATATAAAATCCTATATACTATTAGATCGCCTCCAAAGAATGAGGTCCCTACGCCTTGTAGTATCTACACTCTCGCTAAGCCTCTTTCAACAAGTCCGCTCTGGGAGACACTCTATACATACTCCTACCGCACCCCATCGCATCTTTGGAAGACGAAATGCACCAACTCCCGCATAAAATTGCTTTTACCCTTAATACCTTCCTTTTAGAAGTCCGTCGCGCATGCGCCTAATACTTCCTTCAAGGACATTTCTTTATCTAAAGCAGTGGATTCGTATGTCCCTATGCAAAAACAGCATCCGCACCGAGAGATACCTGCTTCAAAAATAGTCCAGGCCGCATCATCGCGATTTGATATGCCGCAAGGTCAATCCTTCCATAATAATTATAGGATAATCCCGGCTACCCCATTTCAACAATCACGGGAAGCTCTAAGGTCTTCATCCTATTCATCGCAAAGAACTGTGTTATCATAAGACGCGATCATACCTGTGAACATTTTCAAGCAGTACCTTCAGAAGTTAGCTTCAGAAGGCTTATAGCCTCTGATTTTCGGCAGCCAAAGCACTAATCGACTCACCCCACCGAATTTTTCCACTACCCCTTGGACTCAAGAGTACTAAAGCAAAGAAGACGCTGACTGCATTATGGCCAAGCACTCGCCAGATGGTGAAACATTAGATGAGGATATACCCCTCATCATACTCCAAACTAAGCTTACGCAGCCTTCTCTTTGTGCTTCCAGCAGCAGCTTCACAGCACCAAACTCTTCCAACCGCGGTCAATGTGCCCCATTTTTTCTCCAGATATTTTAGGCCCAGGCATGAAGCCTTGTACCTCATGACTCTCAGGCGCTCTTGGCTTATTTGGCCCATCAGCCATTTTCTCCTCACCAGATCTCAAGGCAGACACGCCAAACTTCTATCTCACTGCACTAGCTAACCAAGGCCTTCCAAATAAGCAATTTTCTCATCTTTTGAGCACTTTCGTCCCTTCACCGCAATACGCACTTTAGCTTCTCCACTATGGCGCCTTGCGGTGCATTGTGTGCCAACTTCAACCATTTGACCTAATCGATGCATCCCAGCAGATAATTCTTTTATCTTTTGTCAGTATGGCTCCGGGACCGCACATGACTATCCTTGGGGAGACTCAAGACTGCCTTCAAACCTCGCATACACGTACAAAGCATTATCGGCTTCCCATATAAATAGTTGGGCGCAAAACAAAAAAAAAAAAAGAAAAGAAGAAGAAGGCATTCACGATATTATTACTTATCAGGCCGCAACATCGCCAGATGGGTGAGATGACGCAACATCACCATGTGGATGATTCCACAAAGAGGATCACTGTTGTATGCTTTTTCCTCGAGGTGCTCGCGCCATCCTCTTCGCTGGATCTTTTGCGCTTTAACCCAGATTCGGCTCTTCCTCTTCTTCTTCCATAGTCGCCCACGCGCTTCTTACGTGCTATGGTGTGGCGGCCGGCCACGGAGAGGGCACCCGGGGCTTGGCACGCTCTGCAATGGTGTCGCTCCATCGCGACGGAGAGCTAGTACTCGTTTCCCCTATGTTCATCTCCGTGGTATGACTGCAAATGGGTCGCTAGTATGGCCTCCTTCCTTCCTTCAGGGCCGCCCCTACCTTCACCTCAATTGGCTTCGCTAAGTAATAACGGTGAAAAGATCCATCTCTGCTAAGAAGACAACAAATAACACAGTGTTATATAATGCGCTAAAAGGACGTAAAGCTCTTACATTAATTATAAAAGGGGTCAATGAACCAGTACCCACCCGCCATTGGGGCCTAAGAAGATTGGCATCTCATCCCGCATACCAAAATAATTACGGTACCGATGCCCATATGCACCAAAAATTCCTCGTGATAGGAACTAATGGGATGCGAATAAAGCGCTTATCAGCCCGCATCCTCACGCACATATGATCCGCACGGGCACTCATCCTCCAAGAACGCTCCCGTATAAAAGTCATAGTGCCACGGAAGCATGTGTCGTCTACCCGAAAAATGACTCCTCCAATTTCTAAGCGATCTAGTTTCTCAAGATAACATCAAATCTACGCACCGCTTAGCAGGATACCCACCCATGTGACCATGTCGTGTGATAAAAGGCACTAATAGATGGATGGTTGGGTTTCACAAAGAAACGCAGCTCACCTCAAAATTGGTAATTTTAGCCGCACCGACGCATTACTGGATATGCGCACCGTAATAATTTAAAACATCACACAAAATCGGGATAGGTACACGCTGATTCGCTGAACTCAAAAATCGCGGTGTATACCCCTATTTTCCTTCGGGAAATCTGCAATAGATGCCCGCCGCACCGAACAACCGGATGCACGCCAAGAGGTATAAAGTAATCCGGGTGAATTCTAGAAGATCGCTGGAGGCCTGAGGAAATCGACAATTGTTTGACCATGGTGTTGTTTTTCCAAAGTAAGACGCTACGCATACCTTTCAACACGTGTTTTCCACAGTAGTTTGAAGCTTTGTTAGCAATGGCGGATGAACATTTTTTTTTTTTACCGTGAGAAACAAAGTGGAAATGAAGCGATGGGTTATATACTTTTTCTCAACCGCACGATGAGTGACACGTGGACCCCACTAACACTAATGTGGCGAGATCAGATTGCTTGATGGGACGTATCAGCAGCTACTTTCCTACTTTACGAGCGCCAATTTTTAATCCAATGTCTAGATACAATGTACCGAGGGCATCTTCTTTAACTTTTGGCTACGCTTCACATTTTTCATTGACTACGGTTATTAGTCTAGCATCCTAGCCATTCATCAAGCAAGATACTAGACTGGGACATGATGACGATAGTCTATATCCTACACGGTCACTTAACCCCACCAAAGCTCTTAATATCGACAGTTCTCAAGATTTAACCGGGCTATACGATAGTTATTGTAAGGCCCAAATACAAATCTATTTACTTAATAGATAGAGGATATTTCTTAATAAAGGAGATAATCATTCCCCAACCGACTTAGCGGATACGCCGAAAGTTGAGGAACACGGAACCAACAAGGATTCCGTATATAAAGTGAATCACATCCTCGTTAAAGGTAATATCGATTCACAAACCCTAACTCTCCTTAACCCTAAACCGACATTACTCTCACGCCGGAGGATAATCGCGAGACAATCCCACTGCAGTTCTAACTGTTTGCTGGCTTTTAGTAAGGCCGCTATGCCTCAAGAATAATCAAGAATTTGCATGCAGTTGACTGACCCCAAAACAGCGAACTCAACTTTCAGATCAACAGTGAAACACACACAAGCCCTATTATTAATTGTAATTGAAATAATTGGGTTTGGACATGTGATCATATCGTTTTCATTTGCTGGCATTCTGTTTACGTAACAATCATATATTACATAATCCATGACGTCCTACTTTTAAATACGAGTTGACCATTTGTGAAATCTTCTTATAGTCGAAATTAAAGTTATTGAGATCTAATTGGCAACTTAATTAGTAATATATATAGTTGAAGTAGCTAAATCTTACGTGCATGTCTGAACGATTATAAAGACATGTATATCTGTAACGTAGTTTGATTCTATTCTGTATTTTTATATGCTAAAAAAACATGTGTGCAATTATCCAAACACAGTTGAAAAAGAAGAATACAATTCACGTTTGACTTCCCCTATAATATGGGTAGAAACGGGTGTAGTAATGAAGGTGACCCACCGGTAAGGGCTGCAAATTTCTTTGTGACGAAAGTGCTTGGGATGATTCGTTCAATCCTAGAAAATTAATCCCTATCTCGCCACTGGCGCTCAATTCTACCGACCCGCTATCCAAAAGAGTAGTTGCTTCCGAGAAAATCCGGGTAAAAAAAGTGTAGCACGGGGCACGCACTATCAGAGATCCTCCGGTAGAGACTAGGTCGAGCAAAGGTCCGAACCGCCCAACCGACGTGACCCGAGAACCGATTAAACACAAAACATGAACAAACCAACCGACCTGGTTCGTTCGGTTCGGCTTTGTCGGTTCGCCCGGCCTATATGCTTTAGGTGCGTGTTTGGTCGGTTTTGGTCGGACGAACCGAACCGAACCGAAAACCGAAATCCATTAAGACATAGAACCGAAACCGAACCGAAAATGGTCGGTCCGGTTCAGTTCGGTCCGGTTCGGCTCGGTTTTCCGGTTCGGCTCGGTTTTCTCGGTTTTGTGCTCAGCCCTAGTAGAGACCATCATGTAAATATAAATCCTGGTAATAATCACATAGATCATGAGATCATCCATGCACATATCCAACAATTAATTCAGACACATTCTTTTGACTTGTGAGTAATAGTGAGATATTAACCGAGTAAAATAAAAAAAGAAAATTACAAGCTGTTTTCCGAACAACCATCAAGTTAGTCTAATGATCGGATACTTTGTGTTTACAAAGTGTTTGGTGTACCTAACTCATTAGATACATATATTAGGAGCAGCCGAAGAAAAAGTCCTAACACTGTTGTAGTATATGATCACAAGGATGACACAATTAAGCTGCATGCATGCATTTAGAAAAAAATAATCAATGTCATTGCAAACTTATGAGACCAAAAAAAGGCAAAGCAAACGCTCTTATTGTGTTTAACACATAAACTAGCATAAGAATGACATGGCAAACTTATGAGACCTGATAAAAATCCTATCTAATTTGACCACGGAGACTAATGTCAAATGCGTTAGCAAACTCCATTTGGGCTTCATTCAAACCACAATAATCAAAATAATCATGATCATACGAGTTTTAATCATAGGTCTCCTCCTTCCACTACTCGTATAAACTCTTCCTACCCGCTCCACCAGCACTATTAGAGATTTCTTTAACCTCGGAATCATAATACACCAAACTCAACTTTGCATGCATCTTAGTTAATGACCCGCCATGCATTCTCGGATAACATGTACGTTTTTACTTGAGTATTAAAAGTCTATATTTATCATTTTAGAGACAATTGATATTTCATTACCATCTACTTGCAAGCTCCAAATCTTGTTTAGATTTTTGGATAGTGAGCATGCATGGTTTCAATTTTCAGTGATAGATGAGTTGTAAATCCCTCACCACATACACACAATCTTGCCCTATCATTATTGTAAATGCAATAAATGGTGTTGGATCAGGATATCTGATCGTTTTCATTGGCTGGCTTTCTGTTTGTATCTTAAATAAACTATATTATCTTATGTTAGTCCACCATCTTTATGTAACAATCAATGAAATTAAAGATTTCACAACCATACATGCAAATTTATATCCCATAACATGACGACCTACTTTTAGGTGTATATATAGCTAGGTTTTTAATTGGTCTTTCGGGATACTAATGAGCCAAGTTATAATGTGAAGGATAAAGATAATGTTGACAATCATGCTCATGAAAAATGTGCTAGACCGAAATAGGACCGTAGATGACATGGAATCGAAATACGATTGTGGGATCGAAGTTGAATAGTAAGATCGTAAACCATATATTCATGGTGTTGACTGTTGAGTATATATTCTCAAACGGTTTAAATCGAGGGGAAATTAACCCTGTGCATCTTTTTTGGGTGTTGATCACTGACCTTAATCTAGCACCAGACAATGAGCGCATGTCTCAATGACTATTAGATAGGATTTCGGTGTTGAGTAAATATTACAAATCTTTAAGTTGCCTAAGTTATAAGCTCGACCCATGCCACACTCATGTTAACAAATGGCTCAATGATTTGTTTTGTTCTGTTCTCTTGATCGAGAAGTTGATTCATTGGTTCGTTATATTAGCACACGATTGGTTGAGTTGTTTCTTCACTTTACAAGTTTACATCGCCGATAATAAATTTGTTTTGTCCCCAAAATGGTTAACTTGACTATTAAAACTTGAACGAAAATGTACGCATGATAGTGCTTGATCCTAGAAAATTTGATAAATTGTTCCATAAATCTGTCTTTGTTATTGATGCATGTCAAATTCTCAATTATGCATATATATTTATCTGATGATGAATTCTTGAAAACAAACTTGTGATCATTATATTATGTTGTCATCACTTTTTTTTAGAAAATATAATGGACGACTCAAGTAGATTATACATGATTGAAAAGATTTCATTAATAACTTGAAGATATCTTACATGTGGTATGCATTGTAATCTACTAGAGAACTTTTATCGTTTCTAGATAAATAAAAATCTTTGCACCATTGTTCTTATATAGGATTAAAGTAGAAGTTGTTATTTTAAGAGATTTCTTATAATAAAATAAGTAAGATTTTATGAAGTTCTACTTATGTTACGGACAAACATGTGCATTGTAATAATCGGAAAAGTATTATATCAAATAAAATGGGCATTTACATCGCAAGAATCATAAATCAATTAAAATACAACACACTAAAACATCTAAAGCCAATACATCGTTGAAACGTAAAGATAGAGATGATTGTGAGAAGATTGTGATATCATAGCGAACCTTAAGGATTGCCATTGTTCGAAAGCAAGATCACCATATGCCGTTGATAGTTTCGAGGATATGGCAGAAGTGGTAGCTCTAGTTGACTATCAGGTGGCTTTCATCACCGAAACTTCATGGCGTGATAAGTGATGAGAGCTTCAAGTGAGGTGGTTGAATGACCACTCAACCTGGCGTGAAGTGACGAGGGCCTTGACGTGTGACAAAGTAGAATTATCATGCCGATCTAGCATCAGATCTATCCAAGAATGCATCATAATATGATTATTATTTTCAACGTATATGTGCAAAAAACATATGAGGTTAATGAAGAGATAGTATGCAATTTAGTACTTTGGATCGGTATTTATAGGAAACAAAACTATCGCATATACTGTATATACACCGCGATATCTTACAACTCATTTTCCTAGAACTCCATTTTCATGTATATATCATCATCCGCCTCTGAACAACTAACTTTGCAAAACGGCCGCAAAGAGTGACTATGTTTGACAACAACCCCCTGGTATATCGACATCAATCCCCTAGGTATCCTAGACATACAAATAAGACGCAATCAAAAAATGGAGGAGAAAGCCATCAATTTAGGAGTTGGAAAAAGAAGCAAGACAATAGATTAACGACGCGAGGATTAAGGCTTTTTTTATTGCACTTTGGATTGGAAAAATAAGGAACGCATTCAAGGGGAACGAAATTAGACATGATGAATATTGAGGTCATCGTAACTTTAACGTATATAAGTGAAAGAAAATCAGAAAAGATTTATCAGGAAAGTAAAGTGTCTGTTGATACAAAAGTTGGGCGCTCTCGGGGCCCGCCTCGCACTACTAATCATTGTTGCTTGAGACCCGCACTAAGAAGAAAAAAACACCGCTAGGCTTACCGTGGATTGTCTCCCACGCATTATCCTCCCGGTGAGTAAGTAATCGATTTAGGGTTCAAGGAGGTTAGGTTTTGTAGATCGTACCTTTAACGAGGGATGTGATTCCCTTTATATACACACGGAATCCTTGTTGGTTCCGTGTTCTCAACCTTCGGCATACCGCCTAAGTTGGTTGGGGAATGATTATCTCCATAATTAGAAGATATCCAATATCTATTCCGTGGATAGCTTTGTGTTTGGGCCTTCGTGAGCCCAAACATCTATCGACGCGCCCGCCAGATGGCTAAGTTAGTATTGAACTTTGGCCGCTCGTGACCCGGATATGACTATCCGTCCATCATGTCCCCCAGCCTAGTATGCGAGTGAACAATCGCGGATGCTAGACTAATAACCGTAGTCAAAGAAAAACGCCAAAGCCGCATACACTACCACATTTACCGCTTTCCCCATCGCCGCTTTTCCCGGCGACAAGTGTCGCTGGGGAATCATCACTAAACGACAAAAATATATCCTACGTGGCACGAAGTCTCAGAAAAGTCACTAAATTATGGAAGGAAGCCACGATTACGTCGGGATACGGTTGTTATATTTTGACCTAAAATTTCATCGTGCAACGGCGGGAACTTTTCCGCTACCTTTCCTCAAATGACATGTCGCCGATTCATTTGATTATTTAAAATATGTAATTAGTGTTAATTTTATTACTTTAAAATTTTATTTTAGATGTTTCAAATGACATGTCGGGATTCATTTGATTATTTAAAATATGTAATTAGTGTTACTTTGATTACTTTAAAATTTTATTTTGATTTTTCCCCAAATGACATGTGGGGATACCGTTTGACTTCGTTTGACTTTATTAATAATAATAGTAATAATAATAATAATAATAAGAATAATAATAATAATAATAATAATAATACGTATACTATAACATAACGACTCATCTGTTCAAAGTCTAATGTCTAACCATAACATATCGACTCATCCGTTGAACGTCTAATGTGTAACCATAACATGTCGACTCATCCGTTGAACGCCTAATGTCCAACCCTAACATATCGACTCATCCGTTGAACGCCTAATGTCCAACCCATAACATATCGACTTATCCGTTGAACGTCTAATGTGTAACCATAACATACCGACTCATCCGCTGAACGCCTAATGTCCAACCCTTAACATACCACTCATTCGCTTGAACGCCCAATGTGTAACCATAACATCCCGACTCATCCGTTGAACGCCTAATGTGTAACCATAACATACCGACTCATCCGCTGAACGTCTAATGTGTAACCATAACATACCACTTCGGATGTTGAACGCCTAATGTGTAACCATAACATATCGACTCATCCGTTGAACGCCTAATGTGTAACCATAACATACCGACTCATCCGCTGAACGTCCAATGTGTAACCATAACATATCGACTCATCCGTTGAACGCCTAATGTGTAACCATAACATATCGACTCATCCGTTGAACGCCTAATGTGTAACCATAACATACCGACTCATCCGCTGAACGTCTAATGTGTAACCATAACATACCGCACTGGATGTTGAACGCCTAATGTGTAACAATAACATATCGACTCATCCGCTGAACGCCTAATGTGTAACCATAACATGTCGACTCATCCGCTGAACGTCTAATGTCCAACCCTAACATATCGACTCATCCGTTGAACGTCTAATGTCCAACCCATAACATATCGACTTATCTGTGAACGCCTAATGTGTAACCATAACATAACGACTTATCCGCTGGAACGCCTAATGTCCAACCCTTAACATACCGACTCATTCGCTTGAACGCCCAATGTAACCATAACATACCCACTCATCCGCTGAACGCCTAATGTGTAACCATAACATACCACTCATCCGCTGAACGCCTAATGTGTAACCATAACATACCGACTTCGATGTTGAACGCCTAATGTGTAACAATAACATATCGACTCATCCGCTTGAACGCCTAATGTAACCATAACATAACGACTCATCCGTTAAACGTCTAATGTGTAACCATAACATATCGACTCATCCGTTGAACGCCTAATGTCCAACCCTAACATATCGACTCATCCGTTGAACGCCTAATGTCCAACCCATAACATATCGACTTATCCGTTGAACGCCTAATGTGTAACCATAACATATCGACTCATCCGTTGAACGTCTAATGTGTAACCATAACATGTCGACTCATCCGTTGAACGCCTAATGTCCAACCCTAACATATCGACTCATCCGTTGAACGCCTAATGTCCAACCCATAACATATCGACTTATCCGTTGAACGCCTAATGTGTAACCATAACATATCGACTCATCCGTTGAACGCCTAATGTCCAACCCTAACATATCGACTCATCCGTTGAACGCCTAATGTCCAACCCATAACATATCGACTTATCCGTTGAACGCCTAATGTGTAACCATAACATACCGACTCATCCGTTGAACGCCCAATGTGTAACCATAACATATCGACTCATCCGTTGAACGCCTAATGTGTAACCATAACATATCGACTCATCCGTTGAACGCCTAATGTGTAACCATAACATACCGACTCATCCGCTGAACGTCTAATGTGTAACCATAACATACCGACTCATCCGTTGAACGTCTAATGTGTAACCATAACATGTCGACTCATCCGTTGAACGCCTAATGTCCAACCCTAACATATCGACTCATCCGTTGAACGCCTAATGTCCAACCCATAACATATCGACTTATCCGCTGAACGCCTAATGTGTAACCATAACATACTGACTTATCCGTTGAACGTCTAATGTCCAACCCTTAACATACCGACTCATTCGTTGAACGTCCAATGTGTAACCATAACATACCGACTAATCCGCGAACGCCTAATGTGTAACAATAACATATCGACTCATCCGCTGAACGCCTAATGTAACCATAACATGTCGACTCATCCGCTGAACGCCTAATGTCCAACCCAACATATCGACTCATCCGCTGAACGCCTAATGTCCAACCCATAACATACCGACTCATCCGTTGAACGCCTAATGTGTAACCATAACATATCGACTCATCCGTTGAACGCCTAATGTGTAACCATAACATATCGACTCATCCGTTGAACGTCCAATGTGTAACCATAACATACCGACTCATCCGCTGAACGTCTAATGTGTAACCATAACATACCGACTCGGATGTTGAACGTCTAATGTGTAACAATAACATATCGACTCATCCGTTGAACGTCTAATGTGTAACCATAACATGTCGACTCATCCGTTGAACGTCTAATGTCCAACCCTAACATATCGACTCATCCGTTGAACGTCTAATGTCCAACCCATAACATATCGACTTATCCGTTGAACGTCTAATGTGTAACCATAACATACTGACTTATCCGTTGAACGTCTAATGTCCAACCCTTAACATACCGACTCATTCGTTGAACGTCCAATGTGTAACCATAACATATCGACTCATCCGTTGAACGCCTAATGTCTAACCCTAACATATCGACTCATCCGTTGAACGTCTAATGTCCAACCCTAACATATCGACTCATCCGCGAACGCCTAATGTCCAACCCATAACATATCGACTTATCCGCTGAACGCCTATTGTGTAACCATAACATATCGACTCATCCGTTGAACGCCCAATGTGTAACCATAACATATCGACTCATCCGTTGAACGCCTAATGTGTAACCATAACATATCGACTCATCCGTTGAACGCCCAATGTGTAACCATAACATACCGACTCATCCGTTGAACGTCTAATGTGTAACCATAACATATCGACTCATCCGTTGAACGTCTAATGTGTAACCATAACATACCGACTCATCCGTTGAACGTCTAATGTGTAACCATAACATGTCGACTCATCCGTTGAACGTCTAATGTCCAACCCTAACATATCGACTCATCCGCTTGAACGCCTAATGTCCAACCCATAACATATCGACTTATCCGTTGAACGCCTAATGTGTAACCATAACATACCGACTCATCCGTTGAACGCCCAATGTGTAACCATAACATATCGACTCATCCGCTGAACGCCTAATGTAACCATAACATATCGACTCATCCGCTGAACGCCCAATGTGTAACCATAACATACCGACTCATCCGCTTGAACGCCTAATGTGTAACCATAACATACCACTCATCCGCTTGAACGCCTAATGTGTAACCATAACATACCGACTCATCCGTTGAACGTCTAATGTGTAACCATAACATGTCGACTCATCCGTTGAACGCCTAATGTCCAACCCTAACATATCGACTCATCCGTTGAACGTCTAATGTCCAACCCATAACATATCGACTTATCCGTTGAACGCCTAATGTGTAACCATAACATACCGACTCATCCGTTGAACGCCCAATGTGTAACCATAACATATCGACTCATCCGTTGAACGCCTAATGTGTAACCATAACATATCGACTCATCCGTTGAACGCCCAATGTGTAACCATAACATATCGACTCATCCGTTGAACGCCTAATGTGTAACCACAACATACCGACTAATTCGTTGAACGTCCAATGTGTAACCATAACATACCGACTCATCCGTTGAACGTCTAATGTGTAACCATAACATACCGACTCATTCGTTGAACGTCTAAATTGTAACCATAACATATCGACTCATCCTTTGATGTAATATGTTCTTGTTCCTCTAGCCCGTTACTAGATTGTAAATCTAACTCTCATATAAGAATATAAAGATGCCGAATGGTAACTTTTTGTTCCCGAGTTTATATTAAAGTAAACAACATAAAGTAATTAAATTTTACCCAAAAAAAAAAAAAAAAAAGTTTTCCCCGGCGAGATGTCGCTGGGGATTATAATAAAAAAAATTAAATAGTTTTCCCCGGCGACATGTCGCCGGGGATACGTACCCACCAAAATTTTCGTTATCGCGCCATTTACGCTAAACGACAAAAACTATACCTTTCCCCAGCGACATGTCGCCGGGGATTGTCGCCGGGGAAAAAACTTTATCATAAAGTAGATCTGGATATCTTCTTCACTGCAGAAAACGAAAAAAAAAACCTTATCCTCCTCCTTCCTGTGGCGATTTCTGCAGCAAAAACCATCACCGATTCACCAACAATCATCAACCATCACCACCACCGCATCCACCATCACCACCAACGCATCCACCATCACCACCACCACACGTTACACGGTTTGTTTTACAAATTTTAAATGTTATTCAACTAAATTAGTTAATTATATTATGATTTTTGCAGATTATTATTGTTGTAAGTTGTTGTTAATTAAAAAAGTGAAATTTTTTTTTTGGCAGTACCCGACGAGGACCGACGAGGAGCAAGAGCGAGGTATGTTATAATTTTTGCAGATTATTATTGTTGTAAGTTGTTAACTTGGAAAGTTAATTTTTTGCAGTGGGCGACGAGGAGGCTAGACAAGGTATGTAATAATTTTTTTTTTCTCCTTTTGGTATCCCGGGTGACATGTCGCTGGGAAATGTTTATTCATGTCGCTGGGGAATGTTTATTGTTTAAGTTTTGTTAGTTTATAGTTATTATTAGTTCAATTGCCTTGAAATGTGCTCGTTTATAATTATAATAATTAGTTGTTTAAATTTTGTTAGTTTATAGTTATTATTTGGTGAAAAAGTGAAATTGTATGTATGTTAAAATAATGGTATGTATGTTAAAAAAGTGAAATGATATGTATGTTAAAAAAGTGAAATGGTATGTATGTTAAAAAGTGAAATGGTATGTATGTTAAAATAATGGTATGTATGTTAAAAAGGTGAAATGATATGTAGTTTATAGTTATTATTTGTTGACATGTGCTCATTTATATTATTTTGTTAGTTTATAGTTATTATTTGTTGATATGAGCCGTTTATAGTTTATAATAATTAGTTGTTTTAGGATTTTAGTGATTAATTTTGGAAAATCCCCGTCTAAAATTAATCATCCTATGTTGAAGCCCTCATCAATGTTGATGATGATGGTGTTGAGAAAGTTTATTCTAGTGAAGAAGAAGATTGATCTTGAGTTGTAACTTGCAAAATACACTTATATATTTGAATGAATGAATGAAATTGTTGTGGATTGTTTAAATGTGTATATTTATTTGGATGTGTATGTATTTGGATGTGTGCATGCTTATATTATTTTGTTCATGAATTTCTATATCTTATGCTAATTGTACTTGTACAGATGTCGACAGATGTTGCACGGTCCCACGGCGGTGACGGTATGGGAGGATCGTCCCTCCGCATCGCTGTACTCCACCGGTGCCGGGCAAGCTTCATTAACAAAGGTAAGAATTTCCAGAGTATTGTAATACAAGCATAAATTTGATACATATTTATGACTTTTATCACTAACTTGATTTTGCAGGCAAAGGTAAACGAAAGCCCAATTTGGGGCAAGGTGGCACGGGCGTCAATACTCGCGACAAGACCGGAACCTTTCGAAGGCAATCGCAGATGAAAAAGGTCCCGTGTCGATCACTTTTGAGGTGGGTGACAAACAAACCTTAAACCCTCTCGGCCCCCATGCGGCGCATTGGTCTAACTACATCGGGGAGGTCGTTAGGAAGGTGCCGTTTTACTACCCTTCTTGGGAGAAGGTCCCGGCGAGAAGAAGGCGGAATCATTTTATATTGGGGTCGCTTATCCTTTTATGTTTCTTTCATTATCGTGTTCATTTATTTAATTGTGTATATTTATCTAAATTCGCTTATTTATTTATATCATATAAATAAATAAACAAATTTAAATAAATATATAAATTATATCTCTAACTCTTTTTTTGTTTTGTTGTATATGATTGCACCCTATTTGACCTCAGCCGCACATCGACTCCTCCTGGCCCCTGATCTACGAAGGCATAAACTCGCACCTGCAAAAAGCCTACAATACTAACAAGGCTTCTTTCAAAGCCAAACATTGGAAGGTAGACCCCACCACCGGGATTACGATGCGAGGCGATTAGGCGGCACGCCCCGAGGAGATTACAGCGGGTGATTGGGATGAGTACATTAAGTTTTGGAATGATCCCAAGAACATTTCTCGAGCCGCTACAAATCGGCTTAACCGCAAAGAGCAAGGTCATATCTAGACAGGGATCCCTATCGCCGCTCTTCGAGATAATATGGTAATAAACATTATAATTATTTTACATGCATATATACACACACACACACACACACACACACACACACATATATATATATATATATATATATATATATATATATATATATATATATATATATATGATTATACGCTTTGGTGTGTTGTGATTTGTCGTTTTTAAAATTATTCATCTTATATGCGTATGTATGTACAGATGCAGCATCGAGACTCATGAATAACCCGCCACTCATCGACACTTATTGGCTTAACACATACCGTTGATGGGGTATTCCCTAACGATGAGGACCGCCAGATATATGTAAGTTTTGTTTCAAAACACACTTTAATGAATTATCGAGAAATAATGTAGCAACCCGACTAATATATTTACTATCTTGTGTTTTTGTCACTACATAGACGAGATGAAAAGCTTGAGGCCACGGGTCAATACACGGAGGATCAAATCAATGCGCTGGCAAGAGGGGGTAAGCTTCGTGGGCATATTCCCATGGTCGCAGATTGCCATCACGCCACATCCAGTTAGTATGCCGCTACGAAGTCGGTCACCAAAGATGTAGGCTTTATCATGAGTCTCCTCGGTTTACCATGATACGCTGGATATGTTTAGGGAGTATGACTCGGGTGGTGCTAGCGGGAGTGGTGGGTGTGGTGATGACGAGGAGAATGGTGGTGATGAGGATAACAACGGCGAGAGGTAGTTGTGTATATATTATTAGTATGTTACATTGGTACTAGCTTTAGCTAGTTGTGTTATATATTATTAGTATGCTACATTGGTACTTTAGGTAGTTGTGTTATATATTATTAGGTTCATCTTGGCCATTTAAACACTTGTTTCTCTATCTATCAATGCACATATTGACTTTTGAGTCGTGTTTATGTAAAAGTTGTGATCTATTTGTATTGCGTTGATCCGTTATATGGTATTTGTGTTTTGGTACAAGTTGTGGCGAGTCTATACGTGTTTTGGTACGTGTTTGTTGTAGATTTTTCCGGAAAAATTCTAAAAATTGAGATCGCCGCGACAGCAGTTGCATTAAAAAATGTGTTTTCGCGACGACATGTCGCCGATAACACACACTAAACGCTGACAAGTCAATGAGAAAACCAAGTTTCCCCAAATGACATGTCGCCGATAGTAGGCTAACTCGTTGACTTGTCAACAGTAACCATAGTATCCCCAATGTACATGTCGCCGGGATACTTAATCAATATAATTAGTGTCTTAATTATTTTGCTTAATTCGACTATTCCCAAATGACATGTCGCCGGGGATAATGTGCCACGCCGCATCGCTTCTTTGACTTAAATTTGAGTGGGACCCACGCCGCCGGGATTGTCGCCGGGATACAATCCCTCACGAGGCTTCCCCAGTTTAGATTCCCAAATGACATGTCGTTTGAATGTATCCCCAAATGACATGTCGCCGGGAATCTCCCATATGTCACGGGTAGCCAGTGAATGTTGTAGTGGTAGCCAAGAAGTCATAAAAAAGATACCCACCGGACATTGTATCTAGACATAGGATTAAAAAATGGGTGCCTCGTAAGTCGGGGGAAAGTAACTGCAGTACGTCCCATCAAGTGATCTTAGCCACACCTTTAGCGATAGTGGAATCCACGCGCTACTCATCGCATGGATGAGGTAAATTATATAAACAAATGCTTATTTCCACGTTTCTCAAGAAAAAAAACGCTCATCCACCATTGTTAACAAAACTTCAAACCGCAACCCGTAAAATCATCAGAATCGAAGGTAATCCGCTGCGGCGCTTTTAAAAATAATACCATGGTCAAACAATTGTCTGATTTCACCTCCGACCTCACCGAGGGCGACTGCTAGAATTCACCTCGATTACTTTATACCACTTGACGCATCCGTTGTTCCGTGCACGTGCATCTATCATGGATTTCCGGCGGGAAAATAGGTATACACACGCTTTTTCAATTCGCGAATCAACGTGTGCCCATATCCCGATTTTTGTGCGATGTTTTAAATTATTACGAGCGCACCTATCCCAACCGCACCGCATTGGTGCGCTAAAATTACCAATTTTGAGGTGAACTCGCCGCATCGGCGGTTAACCCCACCATCCACCTATTCCGCGCTTTTATCACACCACATGGTCACATGGGTGGTATCTTTGCTAAGCGCTACCGATAAACTTCGTGTTATAATCGAGAAACTAGACGCTTAGAAATTGGAGGGAGTCATTTTTCCGGTAGACGACACATGCTTTCCGTGGCATTATAATTTTATACCCGGTACGCTAGGGATGGTGCGCCGCCTCGATCATATGTTGCCGAGGATGCAGAATCGATAAACGCTAACCGCATCCCCATTAGTTCCTATCCCGAGGAATTTTGGTGCATATGGGCATCACCAATTATTTTGGTATGCCGGATGAAATGCCAATCTTCTTAGCTTCAATGGCCGTGGGTACTCGTTCTTCCGCATCCCTTTTTGGTAATTAATGTAAGAGTTTTCTGTCCATTTCCACGCATTATATAACTTATGTATTGTGTTGTCTTCTATTGTGCAGAGATGGATCTTTTCACCGTTGTGCACTTAGCTAAGGCCAGCTTGAGGTGAAAGTAGGGACACGGCCTCTGAAAGAAGGAGAAGAGCCCATACTGACAGCCACTGCGGGGCATGTTACAGAGCTAAACCTTGAGGAGGCGGGGAGCAGTGGTCCGAATGTGTTGGAAGCTACTCCTATACAAAGTGTGCCGAGCCCTAGGTGCCGTCCCCTAAAAGCGCAAACCCATACCATGGTGCGTAGTGGAAAAGAAGAGGCGAGGAGAAGAATATGGGTCGAGACGCAAGAGATCACGCGGAGATGATGGCTCAAGCTCTTCAAGGAAAAGCCTCGTGGATCCTTATCGTGGAATCCTCCAGCGATGCCGCTGGCCATCTCACCCTCTCGCTAATGTTGCCGGCTCACGTAAGTAATATCGCTAATGCTTTTTGCACACCAACCGCTTATATGGAAACCGATAATGCTCATGTCCGCGGTATGCGTGTTTGAACAGTGCATGGAGTCTCCCCAAGGATAGTCCCTGGCACTCGGAGCCATGTACCAAAAAGATGAAGACTTGGCTGCGGGATGCATCAAAGGTCAATTGGTTGAATAGTTGGTACAGTGTTCAGCACTAAGCCGCAATAGTGAGAAGCTAAGAGTTCATATTGTCGGTGAAAGCAACCAAGGTGCTCAAAAAGATGAAAAATTTGCTTCACTGAAGCGCCAGCTGGCTAGTGCCAAGGCCGAGGTGGAGCGCCGAGCGCGGTACGCAGTAAGGCCGAGGAGAAAATGGCCGATGGGCCAAATAAGCCAAGAGCGCGTCATTAGGGTATAAGGCTCGCGCCTCCGGGCACTAAAATATCTGGAGAAGAGCAAGGATACATTGACCACGCAGTTGGAAGATTTTGGTGCCACTGTGAGCGGTGCTCTGGAGACACAAGAGATGAACCTGCGTAAGCTTAGTTTGGAATATGATGAGGAATTATATCCTCATCTAATTCCCTTTATATACACACGGAATCCTTGTTGGTTCCGTGTACCTCAACCTTCGGCGTATCCCGCCTAAGTTGGTTGGGGAATGATTATCTCCATAATTAGAAGATATCCAATATCTATTCCGTGGATAGCTTTGGGTTTGGGCCTTCATGAGCCCAAACATCTATCGACGTGGCCCAGTTCGTACTGGGCTAAGTTAGTATTGAACTTTAGTCGGGTTCGTGACCCGGATATAGACTATACGTCATCAGTGTCTAACAAATTTGTATTGTCGGGTGTCGCAAATGTATCGCTACTGTTGTTTACCTAACACAGAGTTAGAATGCCACATTAATCGATCAGTTACCGAAATTTATAAACGTTTGCAATATTCGTAGAATGTCGTTTGTTATATTGTTTGAATCATATGTATTGTTTTCTATCGTAGTTTGGAATTGTAGTTTATAATGTAAAAATGTGAGCACATGGAGAGACAAATAGTTGTCTTGGTATTTTTTTAAATTTGGAGCATGAAAATTAAAAGAACGGACTTATAAAACACCTATGTAAAAGAGTGTATATAATGAAACACCCTCTATCAAAATTCCTATTAGATACTAGATGATATATTAGTTAGCCCAAGTTTGATTTGTGAGCTAAGGCTGCCCCCAGTATACACGATCGAGTATCGATCGGGTGCAAGTGGCGATCGATTTCAACTCGAACGTCTTGCTGTGGACTTTGTCGATCGCCTCATCTCACGCCCAAATCAATCGCCTGGCCGATCGACTTATTACTTGTATCCATTGCATATATAAAAAAAAAAAAAAAAAGAATCCTACCGTGAAACTTAATATTTCAAATGTTTTTGGCTAAAAAAAAAAAAAAAAAACCCGACTAAACTACCCTACAAATACACAACATATTTACACACTAAACTCGCAAATCTCATTTCACACATTCTCTATATTCTTTTCACAGTATGAGTTTTAATTCTTACGAGCTATTCATTGCCGATTCGTCATCGGATGATGAAAATGAAGTTAGTACCGAGTTTATGATGTTATGGAAGAGTGTTGGGAGGCTTTTCAAGCCACAAAACTCTCACTAAAAACTGTTACTAGGATCGCTTGGGTGCTCATAACCGCTTTAGTGGATGCTTACTTCAGAGACCCCAACATACGGCGATATAGCATTCCATGATCGCTTCAGATGAGCCAACGACTATTCACACGAATTGTCCGAGATATAACCGATCATTCACCTTATTTCCAACAAACTCCTAATTGTACAAAGCGCATTTGGTATTTCTCCATTGATAAAGTGTACCTCGCCAATCCATCAATTGGCATACGGAGTCAATGCCGATGCTCTAGACTAACGCAGCAAATGGGTGCGCCAACAATTCGGAGTGTCTCCAAAAATTTTGTGAGGTCATAATGGAGTTATATGGTGCGAGTATTTCGAAAGCCACGTTAGTGACATTGAAAACTCTATGCTCATCACTACCAAAGTCATGGGTTTCTCGGGATGATAGGAAGCATTGATTGCACACTGTGATTGGCCGTGGGAGAATTGCCCACATGCTTTAAAAAGCTCAATTTTGTAGGGTGATCACGCAAAGTCCTTTCATTTTATTAGAAGCGATCGCGTCCCAAGATTTATGGATTTGGCATGCGTTCTTTGGTGTCGCCGGGATGAATAACGACGTAAATGTTTTACGTGCATCGCATCTTTTGTGGAGTTTGTTAGAACTCATTCCTTGAGATCGTTTTGAGCCTCTAGGGTTTAACAATAACAATGATTATAAACATTATACGCAGCGGAATTAAACAAACTTCATTATTATTGACACAAGGTTTTACTTTCACCCAATCTCCTCCAAATATTATTTGATCGGAATAATACGTGTTACCTAATCAGTAATGTGGATCTAAGACACCTTAGATCTTTGAGGTAAACAACTAACCTAGACGTTTACAATAAACTACACGTCTAGGTTACACACACACACACCTTTAGACTACATTATGGAAGACATATATATAAAACCTACACCCCATATCCTCTTTATATACTAGAGGATTAGGGTTTACAAAATACTACGAAGGACTAAATAATAAATCTTCTTTTGCAAGCAAGTCCTTCCATCTTTTTGTAGATTTCTTCTTTGTCTCTTTAAGTCCCTTTGTTTCATTCTTGTATTTATTTTGTCTCATCAAATCCAAGGAACCTAAAACCCAACAATCTTCCCCTATTTGATGATGGCAAAACAAACAAAGTCGTGTCCGAACTTCTCTAGACGGTAGCGTAAGTTGAGATGTAAAAATCTCCGTGAATGAAACATTCTTGTCTTCCTTTGTCTTCCCCTTAATCCATGCTATCACACTCCAATATCTCTTCCCCTTTTTGTTATCAACAAATAGAGAATATAAACAGTAGAAACTTCCCCTTGAGTGATGCATGAAAATGATTCTTCAAATCAGTAAGCTTTATGTAATGATCACTTGTGAAGAAAACCAAATATAACGAATTTGATAAAGAAGTAAAATAACCCAAACTTGTGTCTTATGTCTTGTACTATCCACGTGACTCCAAACTTATACTAACACCATAAAAGTAGACCGCAATCTCTTGACAAAATCCTCATCTTCAATGAGACACTGAGCACTACAATGTAACTCCTTTAAGTGATAGTTAACTAGGTCTTCATCCATCCACCCCTTGACCTATGAAAACTAGATTTTGCAAGTCTTCGTCAACATCCTTTAAGCACTAACAAGTTATCTCCAAAGTGTAACACCCACTTTGAGATATGATAAGAACACAAACCCGTGAAACTCAACCGCAACATCAAATAAATGATATTTAACCTTCTTCAGTAATCAATTCTTCAAATAATTCAAAACGAGCTTTTGACGTTAATAACAAATAACCAAAATCCTCTTGTGTGTGCGAACCAAAATCCCATGTGTGTGTCACCAAAAATCTCAAGACAAAAACATGTACGCTTTCCTCAATTCCAAAACCTCATCAAAAAAAACTAATAACGCAAGAAACACCAAAAGTGGAATTGAGATAACACTAGAAGTGGTTTCGAAAACACTATCCGTGGTTGCGTATGGTTTCGAAAACACTATCCGTGGTTTCGTATGGTTTCGTAAAACACTATCGTGGTTTTAAGTGGTTTCGAAAACACTAGAAGTGGTTTCGAAAACACTAGAAGTGGTTTCAGAAAACACTAGAAAAGCTTCTTCTAACCATGAATCATAAACACCACACAATGTATAAACAACCTCCATCAAGAATTAGAACAAGTAAAACAAATTCAAGAAGTTGAATATGCATGAAAACCCAAAAATCGAATTTCAGAAAACCCTTCAGCAGCAGACTTCGACATAGTATAACTTTTTACTGAAAGTTCTAATTGACAATCCCTTCAGTGAAAAGTTAGATGAATATATAGAGAACGTCCACCGAAAATTTCGTTATGATCCAACGGTTAACGAAAAAGTTATCGCGTTTTTTAAAACAAGGTCGCAGAAGTTGCGAATTTTGTACCAAATAATTTTTCATCTTCTTCATCAAAAAACCTTGCGAATCCCTAGGTAACGAGCTCCCCAAGCTCTGATACCAATTGTGGAGTTTGTTAGAACTCCTTCCTTGAGATCGTTTTGAGCCTCTAGGGTTTAACAATAATAATGATTATAAACATTATACGCAGCGGAATTAAACAAACTTCATTATTATTGACATAAGGTTTTACTTTCACCCAATCTCCTCCAAATATTATTTGATCAGAATAATACGTGTTACCTAACTGTAACAGGGATTTAAGACACCTTAGATCTTTGAGGTAAACAACTAACCTAGACGTTTACAATAAACTACACGTCTAGGTTACACACACACACACCTTTAGACTACATTATGGAAGACATATATATAAAACCTACACCCCATATCCTCTTTATATACTAGAGGATTAGGGTTTACAAAATACTACGAAGGACTAAATAATAAATCTTCTTTTGCAAGCAAGTCCTTCCATCTTTTTGTAGATTTCTTCTTTGTCTCTTTAAGTCCCTTTGTTTCATTCTTGTATTTATTTTGTCTCATCAAATCCAAGGAACCTAAAACCCAACATCTTTTCAATGATCTCAAAACGGGGAGAGCACCGGATGTGGAATTCGTTGCTAACGACGTGCCTTATAAATGCGGATATTATCTTGCCGATGGGATATATCCCAATGGTTTGCGGTATTATGAAGTCCATTAAAAATCCAGGACCTAATGATCACAAACTAATATTGTATAAGACGCATGCAACGGCGTAAGAAGAAAAGATGTGGAACGTGCTTTTGGTGTACTAAAGAAGAAGTGGCTAATGATTAAACATTCGGCTAGAGGGTTTGACAAAGAGCCGCCTAACGATATAATGTACACATGCATCATATTACATAATATGATAATTCAGACTAAGATTGGGCGATATCTCCCGATTCTTTCCAAATAGAGCAAAGACCGCTCTTATGATCCCATAAGAACGCATGTGGAATCGTTGGAAATTACCAGGGAGATATGCGACAAAACAACTAATCTTAGCCTCAAAGCCGATTTGGTGGAAGACATTTGGCAACGTCATAATCAAAACTAGTTTAGTCGTTGTATTGTCGTAATGTTTTAATTTTATTTGAATTATTATGTAACGCTTTTAATTATTAATGAAAATTTATTTTGTGTTAAAATGTTTAAAAAATGAACTTGGTCGCTCTTATCGACATATAATCACCCAAGGTCACTAGAGTTCGACGCGATAAAGGAAAAGTGGGATTGAACTCTTATCAAAATTAAGAGTTTATTAGGCTGGCTCCAATAGTATCGATCGAGTGGATTTTGGCGATCGATTCCAATCGATCCTCCTATTGTGGAGGCAATCGATCGTCCAACATTTGGTCCAAATGAGTTGTCTGCTCGATCGAGTATCGTGTGAGATTATGTGTGTTTTAATTAATATAAAAGGTATTTTTGTGGGGTATATTTTTTGTAGTGTAGGTCGTATTACTGGGGCACCTAATCGCTAGCACTGGAGAGAAGTTTGATTTGACAATGAAAAGTAAAGGGATTGAATCCCCTTACTGGAACCAGCCAGTGTTTTAGATTGTTTACAATAAAAATAGTCAATTAATATATATAATATAATACATACAAGTAATTTGGGCTTAGGGTCCGTTCAGATGATACCGTCTAACAAATTCATAATAGACATATATATGTCCTGACATCTTATTAATGTAGACAATTACCTACATATAGCGTCGATAGTGTATAATAGCGTTTATTTGTGTGTACAATTTTTTATTTATTTATGTATATATTAGTGTAAAGTGTTTAGAGTGAAAAAAATTAATGGTTTAAATTGTAATTAAGCAATTAAATATTCAATATATTCTATTACTTTTTATAAGTATGAGTGTTTTAGTATAGTAACATTAATACTTTTAACTTTTTAAATTTTAAACAAATATGTTTTCTCTTGATATGTAGTATAGATTTTATGAATACTTGGCTTATCTTGGCTTATCAATTTGTCCAACGAATGTGTGAGAACTTCCTAGGCCAATCTTTTTATTGTTCATGTTTGGGCCCTAATAGCACCCAGTAATGTCGTGAGTATTGATTAGATTAGACAAATAAATTGATGTTTCCAATGGTTATTTGGGCCTAATAGTGAGCAAGTTAGTTGAATGTCAAATATCAAAACATATACGCCATACAATACAGTTTACACATATGATACTGATTTGTTCATTCACAACTTCTTCAATATTGTCAACTGTGATAAATTTGTGTTAAACTAATGGTAGGTTTATAATCTTATGATTAGACTATATCATTATAATCCACCACTGCATTCTTATAGACACAATCTTCTGACAATTTGGTTGAAGTTGAAATATCAGTTTCTATACAAGTTGATAGTAGTTCACACCATGATTAAATTTTATTGTGGTTAATTTTTGTTAAATTTTGGGGTGATAATCTGTGGCAAACATATCATTCTATCAATTGCTAATGGCTTTCTAGTTATGGTTCATTGCAGGATTAATTACAGGGGTTAAACTTGGACAAAGGATAAAAGATTTAAAGTTCCAAGATGTTCATTTCACGGCTTTCATCAAGCTTCTCACGATGAGTCAATTATAGCCGTTAGAGGGGTCTTAGTGAAACTTAATCTCCTATTTAATAAGTCCCTTAATCTAGGGTTACATACACTTGAGTGTGCGCCTTTTGTATCACTCTCCTCTCTTCTTTCTCGATCATTTCACCGATCTTGTCTTGTCTTTACAATTTACATGATTATTGTCTCATTGACATTAATCTAATCTTGTAACATTTGGATACTATTGTAACTTAATCTGTCGACTATTGCAGCTTAGATCTGAATAAAGGTTTTATTGTTCATCTTGTGTTGCCTTATACTGCATATGGTATCGAGATTCGTGCTCATTGATTCTCTTCGCAACAAATTGGTGGTTTGGTTATTACACGGGCGTAATCACCGGTTATCTTCTACATAATTAGCCCTAGACTAAGTGAATCTAGGTAATTGTGACTTGTTCTTCCCTACGATATTTCTCTCAGAAGTCTAAGTCTTATCTTTTCTTCAAACATACAAGACTTAAGTCTCTTGTGAGTGCAAACGGGTAGACTAACATCTTGATCTCGCCACCTTGAGTGGTAATGAATACCGCTTCCGTTTACCCTAGTCCACATGCTTGGTGCTTGTTGTTTCTTATATACAAAGTCTCATTTATTTGTCTATTTGCTCTTATTATTATCTCTCCTCAGGATTCCTTGTCTGTCTTATTATATCTGTCTATTTTATTGTTTGCTTTATGGCTATTGGTGATGATAATATTGGTGGTGGTGGTTCTTCTATCGAGAAAAGCTTATCCTTTGATGATGCTTTGTATTTACACCCCAACAATACCAATGGTACTCCCATTATTTCTATTAAACTCACTGAAACTGAAAATTATAAAATATGGAATATGGCCATGACTTTTGCTTTAAGGAACCATAATAAGTTAGGGTTTATTGATGGTACTTGCATAAGAGATGATTCAAACCTAGTCTTGCTAATCAATGGGATACTTGTAACTCATGTGGTTACTTGATTCTTAATTCTCTCACCAACTATTTGTCGGTGCTATATATGCTAATACTGCTTATGAAATGTGGAATGATCTTAAAGAGACCTATGATAAGGTTGATGGTTCAGCCATCTTTAATTTGCATAAAAATATAAACTCTCTTAGTCAAAGGGTCCTCTCTTGGGATTATTATAACAACCTTAACTCTTTATGGAAACAATTTGATTGTATGATCACTTTGCCCCTCCCCACTTGTGAGGTCAGAAAACATTTTGAAAACATAATCACTAATCAAGTTAATGCAATTTCTTATGGGTCTTGATGACTCCTATGCTCCCATCAGAAGCAATATTTTAACCGAGATCCTTACCTAATGTCAAAACTGTCGTTGTCTCGAGAAGAATCTCACATAAATGTTTCATCCGGGAATAGCTCGCTAAACCCAATGCTGCCTTTGTCGCAAAAACGCCTCGATGGTGGAAAATTTTTAGATAACAAAAAAGGCTTTAACAACAAAGGTTCTGGTTTTAATAATGGTAACAACTCAAATAGCAGAGGACCAAACATGAATCTCAAATGTACTAATTGCAAAAACCCGGTCACACCGTTGATTGATGCTATGATCTTGTTGGATATCCTGCTGGATATGTTAAAAGGAATTTTAATGGTAAACCTTTCAGCAGTAATAATGTTTCACTGAAACTAATCATGTCACCGATAATAGTGCTAGCAACTCTCCGCTTCCTTGTCTAATGAATGCTCTCCGCACTTATGAGTCTTCTCAATGACAACAATGTGTCATCTCTAATGCCAACTTAAGTGTAAATTTTTTCGTGAACCTTCTTTAATGGCAGTGTCAAGTTTAATGTAAACTTTAATAAAATTTTTAACAACAACACAAAAACTCTATCCGAAACATCGCCTTGGTTGGATTGTTGATTCTGTGCAAATCAACATTACGACTGTTCAATTTTTTTAATCAATGTTGTTAACATTTCAAATCTTGGCTTAACTGTTAGACATCCCAACGGTACTCAGGCCTTAATTACTAAAATTGGTGATATAAAGGTCAATAACGACCTAACTCTTTTTGATGTACTTGTTGTTCCTGAGTACAATGTTAGTCTGTTAAGTCTTCATAAAATTGCTAGACACAATAAGATGTTTGTTGGGTTTAATGAATCTAATTGCTATATACAGGATTTACATCAAAAAGGATTGTGGGGATTGGTAAACAATACAATGGGTTATATTTGTTTGATATTGATTCTACATGTAAGATTATTTCTAATAACCGCATATCTGCTTGTCATGTTTCTAAAAATCTTTGGCATCAAAGACTTGGTTATCCCTCTGACCAAGTCCTACACATACTTAAACCCACTCTAAAATTAGATAGTACATCCTAAACCGATCATCTCTCGTGATACTTGTAATAAAGTTAAACAAACCAGAGAACCATTCCCTCTAAGTGAACATAAATCAACTAAAATTGGTCAACTTGTCCATCTTGATGTATGGGAACCATATAAAGTCACTAGCAGAGATGGTTACAAATATTTTTTAACAGTTGTTGATGACTATTCCGTAGCAAGGTGGGTTTATATGCTTAAGTGGAAGGATGATGTTTATGTTTCCATTGTTAACTTTACTCATATGCTATCAAATCAATTTGAACACAATGTCAAGATTTTTAGAAGTGATAATGGGACAGAATTTGTCAATAATAAACTTCAACATTTTTTCCATGAAAAAGGAATTTTACATCAAACTTCTTGTGTTTATACAACACAACAAAATGGTATTGCAGAAAGGAAACATAGGCATCTCCTTAATGTAGCTAGATCCCTTATGTTTCGTGGGAATTACCTCTAAATCTTTGGTCCAATGTGTTCTAACCGCCTATGTCATAAACAGTTACCCTCTTCAGCCTGGTGCAAGTCCCTCTTCTTCCTTGTGTATGGGCATGACCCTTCACTCTCTCCTTAGAGTTTGGTCGCTATGCTATGCCACAATTCTCAACATCTCGATAAATTTGGTAGTAGGTCCGAAAAGTGTCCTTATTGGTTACTCAAATGAGAATAAAGGCTATAAACTCTTGAGCCTAGAAACAAAAAATATTTTTACCCGTGAGATGTCAAATTTTATGAAACTGCTTTTCCCTTCAAAATGAAAAATACTTTGTCAAAACCTTTTGTTGAAACTTTTGTACCAAAAGATTTAAATCACAAAAATTTCTTTGACTCACAAATAAGTCCCAATGATGAAGGAAGAGTGACATCCTATGATGATGGCACAGTGGTAAGTCATCCTACTAGGATTGACGAACCGGTTGCAACATCTATAGATGATAATACACACCCAGAGGGCACCATATCACATGAATCACATCCCGCTAATGCATCTTCCGACTCACGATACTACACCTCGCTTCTGAACGAGAAAGAGGCTTGCCACCACTATCGCTAGAAGGTCAACCAGAGTATCTAAGTTGCCCAGTAATCTTAACGACTTTATTGTAGAAGGAAAAGTCAAATATGGTGTTGAAAAGGTTGTTAATTACTCTAATCTTAACAAAGATAATTACTGCTTTGCATCTAGCCTTAATAAAAGTATTGAACCTACCAGTTATGAAGAAGCTATCCTTGATAGTAATTGGGTTGATGCTATGAATTCTGAAATTGAGGCCTTAAATGAAAACCATGCTTGGGATATAACTGATCTACCTCCTAATAGAACTCCTATTGGGTACAAATGGATCTTTAAAATCAAATATAAAGCCAATGGTGAAGTTGATAGATACAAGGCTAGATTAGTTGTTAAAGGCTATAACCAAAGGGAAGGAATAGACTATGATGAAACTTTTCTCCCTGCTAGAAAATGTCTAATGTTAGATGTCTTATTGCCTTAGCCGTAAAAAACAAATGGCCTCTTTTTCAACTTGATGTTAACAATGCTTTCTTGTATGGAGATCTTGATGAGGATATCTATATGACCATCCCCAAGGTTCTCAGAATGAGAACAATAAAAAATAAAGTTTGTAAACTTGTCAAGTCTCTATATGGCCTAAAACAAGCTCACAGGAAATGGAATGAAAAACTTGTCGTTGTTTTAAAAGAGAATAACTTTGTTCAATCTGTAATGATCACTCTTGTTCACCAAAACAGAATAACAAGTTTATTGCTCTCGCTTGTCTATGTGGATGATATTGTTCTTACCGAAACCGTATTGATGAGATAAATCTTTTAAAGAGTTTCTAAAATCCAAATTTCATATCAAAGACTTGGGAAATCTAAAATATTTTCTTAGCATTGAGGTTTTAAAACGGGAATGACATTTGTCTCTCCCAAAGAAAATTTTGTCTTGAACTCCTCAAAGAATTTGGTCTTCTTGGTGCAAACCAGGTCCACTCCTATGGAACCTAACTGCTTCCATACATTCCCACCACTGATGACCCCTTGCTTGTCAACATCATCGGTTATCGGTTACTTGGGAAACTTATCTATCTCACCCATACAAGACCTGACATCTCATACTCAGGCCATTGTCCGGCACAATATATGCATTCTCCCTTAAAATCTCATCCTGAATGTGCCCTCAATGTTCTCGAGATATCTAAACGGAGCTCCGGAAAAGGTCTAAGGTACAATTTTAGCAACTCAAAATCATCCGAAGGATATTGTGATGCTGATTGGGCCAAATGCAAAAACCGTAAAAACTGGCCACAAGTTATTGTGTTTTCTTCAATGATTGTTTAATCTTATGGAAAAGTAAAAAACAAAACACTCTTACAAAATCTTCCACGTAGCGAGTATAGATCTATGTCTATCGCATGTGAAATCATTTGGATTCAAAAAATCCTAAAAGATCTAAAAGTTGATATCAATCTTCCTAACAATCTTTTCGGACAACAAATCGCTTTACAACTTGTTCAACCCCTGTTTTCCATGAAAGATCAAAACACTTTGAAATTGATGTTCACTTCATCGGGAAAAATTGCTAGAGGTGTTATAAATGCTAAAAAGATTGGCTCTTCAAACCAAATCGCATACATACTCACAAAGAACCTCCCGCTCTATCAAAGATAAATTTTTGTGTGAAAATTGATATTGTTTGATATGTTTGCTCATCGACAAGGGGAATGTTAAATTTAGGGGTGATAATCTGTGGCAAACATATCATTCTATCAATTGCTAATGGCTTTCTAGTTATGGTTCATTGCGTGATTAATTATAGGGTTAAACTTGGACAAAGGATAAAAGATTTAAAGTTCCAAGATGTTCATTTCTCACAAGCTTTCATCGCTTCTCACGATGAGTCAATTATAGCCATTAGAGGGGTCTTAGTGAAACTTAATCTCCTATTTAATAAGTCCCTTAATCTAGGGTTACATACACTTGAGTGTGCAGTCTTTTGTATCACTCTCTTCTTTCCGATCATTTCACCGATCTTGTCTTGTCTTTACAATTTACATGATTATTGTCTCATTGACATTAATATAATCTTGTAATATTTGGATACTATTGTAAACTTAATCTAAGCTGACTATTGCAGCTTAGATCTGAATAAAGGTTTTATTGTTCATCTTGTGTTGCCTATACTTTCGTATAATTTTGCCATTGCTTGAAGACGTGTAAATTATACCATTATATTGCAAACATTATAGTGACATAGAGACATAACATTTGTAAATCATGTATTGATTATTGTCCCTTTTTATGCAATACTACCTTTCACTACTCATAGTTGAATACCAATTAATGAAAATCAGTATATTCTTATCATCTTGATTAGATTATGTTCTGTGAGAGTAACTAGATCGGTTTTCCTTCTTCAGGCTATCTGAGGATTTGACTTAGGTGTACGCGGCCTCGCTGGGTTAATCATGAGACCGTTTCCGACTATTACATGGCCACCTCCAAATATACATACCTAATGAGGTTTGAACCCTTTACCTCTTGTGAGAAAACCAAAATCTTATCACTAGGTTATTTAATTTGGTGGTGGGCTGGATGCCGTTAATAACTCGAAGCAGCAACATAAGCCATGCCTTATTCCGTATATACTACCATATAAGTTGATTACTAACGTGTAAGAAATTTTTGCAGCAACAAACGATCAAACCACAAATTTGTTTCTCATTGCATCATTATATAAAAGATTTTGTAGCACGTCGAGAAATCTAAGATAAACATTAGAACATACATATGTTTTATCTCCGAGTATGCCACATTAACAAACATTGTGACAGTCACTCCTAATATAAGAAATGTCCTCAATCCCCATTCAAATCACAATTTCCTCACCACTGGAAAAATGATTTGAAGCATGATAATACCATTTGCCTAGATAGGTTTATGAGCAAACCACCTCTTAACCATCTCAAAAGATTCTCGAGGCTTGAATTCTGGAGCTGTATGACCTGCTCCCTGTATATGATGTAAATCACAACGGCTTTTATTAACTTTGTAAATAATAGGTTCGTCGCATTTAAAACGATGTTGCGTACATTTAATGTGACAAATGCTAAACTATAGTTATCACGAGCATAAGTAGTTTTGTATCCGGCTAGCTTCTTGGCCATTGGCGTACCATGCTTCCCAGTTACTATCCGTAATTGATAAATTAAGAGACTTTATCCAGTTACGTGTGCCGACATGTGGAACCATCATGTCATGATCTCCACTGTTTCGTAAAGAATATCGGATGTTGGGTATAAAAGGGTTATGGATTTCGAATACCTGAATATCAAAGCTTGACAATCTCTCCTACTTAATTGCTCGTGATAGACAACAGTACTACTCTGGACATTGAACCCGTAAGATGGCATTGAACGTTCTGTTAGTTTTCTTTACCCAAAAAAACGTTCTGTTAGTTTTATGGATATAAATTAGTAGTCGTGAGTTAGGATCGAACTCGATACCACGGGATTGCACACTTTACGTATGAGAATTAAAGTTAATAATTAAATGTAAATGTTATATTTATTTATTAATTACACGAAATAATATAACGGACGTTAAGTTAATTAAGTGTAATGGACTAACGATCATTAAATGTTGAATGGAAGGACTAGATGTGAAAATAGAGATTGGGAAGATTCCGGAAACCCCTTGGGATAGCCAAACCGATCGGCCAAGGGTTCCTCAAGCCCAATCCAAGTCTAACTTGGTCACCAAGTTACTTTGAGTATAAATACAAGGCTTACGGTCTTGGTATTTTATCTCTTGTACTCATAACCTAAACCCTAAAATTGTTTGTGTGTGTTTTTGTGTTGAACCGATCGTCCAGCACCACAAGGGTGTCGATCCACTTGGTTTTCCAAAACAAATTGTTTCGTGTGATTAAAACTAGCATTACTTTAATTTGATTTAGTACGTGTGTACAAGAAAGTGGTACTAACATACTTTTGTTAGTTTCTTGGATTGAATTACAAAATCGGTAAGGGGTAATTCTTATAATCCTATAAACCCTAATTAGGGTTCAACACTTGCTAGTTTTGTGGATTTGATTCTTGTTCTAGAATAAAAAGGTACGATACTTTATGTTTACGTTAATTAATTATTCATTAATCGTTCATATACGCTTCCGCATGTTTTCTTTGATGTTTATGAGTTTTATATATGATTGACATGTTATGTAATTCCAACAGTGGCATCACGAGTCATTGGTTTAATGAGTAATTAATTACTAAACACGTAAAAAACGAATATTGTATGTTGTTTAATATGATTGTTCTATGGTTTTGGTTATGATTATGTAAACCCTTGTTTTAGGGTTAGGGCTTTTGCCCTAATTTGGTTTTAAAAATTTTTATAGGATCGACCAAAATTTTTTTTATGGGTCGATTCCCAAATTTTTTTTAGTCGATTTATTTTTAATTTTTTAGAGTTTATATATATTAATTGTTATGTTAACCATATCGAAACCTATAATTAATATATATTTGTTACGTGATATATTCATGAATAAATTGTTATGTGACATGGAATTGTATGCGATCTTGTGACTTAATTGAATAATTGTTATGTTATATCTATGATGATACATGCATGTTTGTCATGGATAGTTGCTTGAATATTAATTGTTAAGTTATTTTATTACATGTATGTTTTGATAAATCTTGAATTGGGGAAGACTCCAATTATATATTAATGAATCAATTATGTGCAATTTGGTATATTTTTTAATTATGGCTTACGCAATTGATTCGTCGATGTATGTGACTCGCTTTCAATTGTGCGAGTGAAAGCCCTAGTTAATATATACGTTAATTTACCTAGATATTGATTATTAATATGTGTTATCAAATAAGTTGCATGTGCCTACTTGTTTACACGTATTAATTGTTAGTTATGCGCGCATTGTTTTTAGTTATTTATTTTTTATTGTTTACTTGTTTGTTTATTATGTGCGACAAGTTTTAAGCAAAGGGCAATTTTGAATAGAAAAAAATTGGACTAAATAATGGTGAAATTTGATTTGTTTTGAAGAATTAAATTTTAAAATAAGTTTAATTGATTGATGATTTTGGTACAAATAGTGAGAACGGCTCACCCAGTTTTGACGGACTATAAGAGGGGTACAAGGAGAGGAGCGCATTAAATTGTGACCCTAAAGAAGGAGGTTATTGCTTCAGCGCTGACCAAATTCTCCGCTTCTTTGCAAGTCAAATTGGAGTTACCAAGTAGGCTATAAGTACAAATCCATCTTAAGGGCGAATTAGCTTTAATTTCATGCGCCACTTTTGTGGTAATTATCCGAAACACTAAGTATTTAGACTTATGCAAAAGTACGATATAATGGACAATAATTAAAGGTAAATTCTTTGATTGGCGAAACCAATACCTCAATCAAAACTTTGATAATTTGATCTTTATGAATTGGTTAATAAAAAGTTTTTTATTAAAATTTATGCTACAAGATGAATGCATGACATCTTTGTACATATTTGATTTGACACCATAAATCAAAATTAGTACCCTTTATAAAATTAAGTTAGTGCCATCTAGTTAAAGGAACACTTGAAGTTGCAATTTACGCCATGGGAACTTGACGAGATTGTGATGGAAAGGTAAATCTTTTGTAAAGTCGACCTTACATGAACATATTTGCAGCTTCTTGTTAGACGACTTAAAATTGAGTAGTAAGTGAGACCTGGACTCAAGGCACAAGATGGGGATAAAACATGTTTATATTTGCAATAGCGTTGGAAAATATAAATCCCATAATGATCTAGGAATTGAAAAATGTTTGCCAATTATTGTACCGATAATGGGGACCTTATTATATGCTTTCTACTAGCGTGATCAACTGATGTAATGAACCTATGATCATTTGGATCCTAGTTTTCGAGAAAATTATATGGTTATATGTTTATATTACCTTGGTTATATTTTATTTTCTTGAAAAGTTGTATTATCGAAAATACTAATACTTGAACTTTTTCTCAGAGAAATGGCTCAAAACAACGATAACACTAACATCGCACTAAGTTATGCGCTCAAAAACTTCTTTGATCGAGAAAAGTTGATCGACTCTAAGAATTTCAATGATTGGCACCGCTTTGAGAATTGTCTCAGAGTTGCCGATCGGTTGATTATCTCAGACACGCTTTGCCCCGATGAACCACTAGCTACTGTCTCCGACGAGGAAAAAGATGCGGGAAGACCGGGTATAAGCGCCATAATGATGTGGCTTGCTTGATGTTGGGAACGATGGAATCTGCCTCCAAAAGCAGCTTTGAAAAACTTCCCATACAACATGCTTAATGAACTCGCAACCATGTTTGAGAAACCTACGGTCCGTAGAAATATATGATTTGATTGATGCACTTCATGTACCGCAGCGGGAGAGGGTAAACCCGTAGTGCTCATGTATTGAGATGAAAGGATACATGGACCATTACAAGCACTTGAAAAAGTTTATGAAAATGACATTGTTGTGAACTTGATCAACAGATCCCTTAACAAGGATTTCAATGGTTTTGTTCGAACTTCAATATGCGTGGGGAAGACAATTACTGACCTATATGCACTGCTAATTGATTATGAAAAAGGGTTACCTGAGAAGGCTCCTACTCCTCAAGTACTTGGTATTCAGGGTGGAAGGATTAATAAGCCAAAACCGCAGCGTGCGAACAACAAGAAGGGTAAGGGAAAAGGTAAGGTTGACAAGGGTAAACAAGTTATGGTCTATCAACCAGAACCGAAGAAGAACCCTACTCAAAGGAAGGAAAATCCTAAAAAGGATCAAGTATGCCACCACTGCAAAGTCGTTGGGCATTGGAAGAGAAACTGTGCTCTCTATATTGATGAATTCAAGTGAAAATAAGTTGAAGTATGTTGGGTCCTCGGGCGCCGGTTCTTCAAGTAATTTATTTATGATTGAATTATTTACTCTAAATCATAAAAATTCAAGGGTATATGATACTGGATGTGGTATTCACATTTGTAATACATCGCAGGATTTAGAGTGGAGAGAAGTCGGCCTATGGGGAACAATATCTGCATGTGGGCAATGGGGCACCCGCTGCTTTGAAGCCATAGGAGAATATAGTTTAGTATTGCCTTCGCTTAGTAATCGTTATTAAACAATTGTCATTATGCACCTTCTATAATTAGAGGTGTTGTTTCCTTTTCAGTATTGTTGGATTTTGGTTTTACTCATACTATTTCACGTAATAGAATTTATGTTTCTTTAAATGGTGTATTTTATTTTAATGCGATTACTGTGAATGGTGTGTTTGAAATTGATATTATTGGAAATGAATCTAACAACTATAATAATTCGATGTTTAGAATCAATAAGAAAATGAAGTTGGACTTGAATTCTTCTTACCTTTGGAATTGTAGACTTGCTCATATAGGCAAGACTCGAATGCAAAAGCTACAACGTTAAGGGCTTTTGCAAAATATAAATGATGAATCATTTGATAAATGTGAGTCATGCATATCTGGGAAGATGACGAAGAAACCTTTTCATAGCAATATGGAGAGGGCGTCTAATCTACTTGGTCTTATTCATACTGATGTGTGTGGACCACTTAGACATGTGTCAAAGAGAGGTGCTAGCTACTTCTTAACCTTTACTGATGATTTCTGCCGTTATGGTTATGTTTATTTACTTAAGCATAAACATGAGATGTTTGAAACATTTAAGGTTTTGAAAGCAGAAGTAGAGCTGCAATTGGAAAAGAAGATTAAAGCTCTTCGATCCGATAGAGGCGGTGAGTATCTAAGCCAAGAATTTAAAGATTACTTAGCTGAGAATGGAATTGTCCAGAATCTCACATCTCCATATACTCCACAACAAAATGGTGAATCTGAGAGAAGGAATCATACATTGTTAGACATGGTGCGATCAATGTTTAATCTTACTACTCTGCCTTTATCCTTTTGGGATTATGCTTTAGAATCAGCTGTTCGCATTCTAAATATGGTTCTCACAAAGAAGGTTGGTAAGACACCATATGAAATATGGCATGGTAAAGCTCCTAACTTGTCTTATTTAAAGGTCTGGGATTGCGAAGCGTATGTTAGATGTGACTCGGCATATAAACTCCAACAGAGATCCAGAAGTGTATCTTTGTAGGAAACCCTAAGGAAACTATGGGTTACTACTTTTACTATCCAACCGAAAATAAAGTAATTGTTGCTAGGTATGGAGATTTTCTTGAAAAGGATCTCATATCTCAAGAATTCAGTGGGAGAGTTTATGATCCGAAGACGATCATGAAGATACATTACCTTCTGAAAACACTAACGCATTCTGGGTAGAACCTGATAGTCTGGGTCCTCCACCAGAAGTTGAAGTGATTCCTGTTCATAGATCTGTAAGGACTACGCGTGCACATGAACGTCTATGTCTTAACGTAGAAGTTGAGGAAACTATATTAGGAGATCTTGGAGAGCCTACTAATTATAGAGCTGCCATGACAAGTCCTGAAAAGGATAAATGGAAAGCTGCGTTGAATAGGGAAATGCAATCCATGAAATATAATGAAGTATGGGAAGAGGTTGACTTACCTTCAAATGCTAAGGTAGTTGGAAGTAAGTGGTTCTATAAAATAAAAACTGACATGGATGGTAATGTACACTTCTATAAAGCTCGTTTAGTTGCGCAACGTTTTACTCAAACTTTTGGCATAGATTACGAGGAGACTTTTTCTCCTGTAGCAGACATTAGAGCTATTAGAATTCTATAGCTAGCTATAGCAGCGTAGTATGACTATGAGATATGGCAGATGGATGTCAAAACCGCCGTCTTGAATGGTCGCTTAGATGAATACATCTATATGAAGCAACCTGAGGGTTTCGTGAATCCACAATTTCCAAACCGTGTATGCAAACTTCAAAGGTCCATTTATGGATTGAAGCAAGCATCAAGGCAATGGAATAAGAGATTTGACGAAGAAATCAAAAGGTATGGATTTATTCAAAATCTTGATGAGCCATGTGTATATCACAAAGTTAGTGGGAGTGATGTAATTTTTCTTATCCTTTATGTCGATGAAATATTAATTATGGGAAAAGATATTCCAAGTTTGCAAAATGTTAAGGCATATCTTGGACAATGTTTTTCCATGAAGGATTTAGGAGAAGCTGCATGCATTCTGGAAATCAAGATCTACCGAGATAGATCAAAGCGGTTAATTGGTTTAAGTCAAAGCGCTTACATTGATAAAATATTGAAGAGATTTAGTATGCAAAATTCCAAGAAAGGATATTTGCCGATGGAAGTAAAGCATGGCTTATGTAGCGATATGTGTGCTTCAACACTTGCTGAAGTGGCACGCATGCAGAAAGTTCCTTATGCTTTGGCAGGGAGGATCTATTATGTATGCCGTGAGATGCACAAGGCCGATGTGGCGTTCACTCAAAATATGACTGGTCGGTCGATATCAACGTAATCCGGTGAACTTCATCGGATCATTGCTTAGCATATTCTAAAGTATCTTAGAAATACTAAAGATATGTTTTTTAGTGTATGGTGGAAATCCGCACACAAAGCTTGGTGTTACTGTGTTTGTGATGCGCCCCGGCAGGTGATAAAGATGATACGAAGTCTCGGACGGGTTATGTCTTTGTCATCAATGGAGGAGCAGTTGACTGGAAGAACAAGAAGCAGAGCACGATCGCGATGTCTGCGAAAGAAGCCGAATACATAGCTACTTCGGAAGCTACAATGGAGGCTGTTTGGATTAGGAAATTCATTTTAGGGCTTGGTGTTATTCCTTCAATTGAATCGCCTATTGATATGTATTGTGACAATTCTGCTGCAATCATATTTGCCAATGAACCTGGAGTCATGAAGGGCACCGGACATTTTCTACGGAAGTATCACTATGTTCGGGAACAAGTCCGCGAAGGTGAAGTTAATCTATTGAAAGTTCACACAGACGACAACTTAGCTGATCCTTTCACTAAGGCTTTACCTAGAGAAAATCTTATTGGACTTGCCAATGGCATAGAACTTCGTTTGGCTAAAAGTTTCATGCATAACTGTGATTAGTATTTGGATAAAGGATATTGTAAACATTTATTATTTTGATGAAATAAAATCTTGATTATGTTTAATTTCATTTATAATATTGTTGTCCTATATTTGCATGTTTAATCCATGAGTAACTAAGTTATTCTAAATTGTCCGTTGTCGATTAGTGATATGGGAGTATCATTAAACTAAGACAAATCTGAGAGATGTGGTAGAATATACTTGAAAGTATGTTGATGAGAATGCATACCAATTTTAGATGATATTCAATAAATTGAATATAGGACTTATCCTAACTATATAATTTACTTTGTGGATATTGTTATAAGTAAATTGTGAATAGTTATCCTCACACTTGAGATACCAGATAAGTGTCATAAATATAGTGCATTTCTGTGGGGCAACTTAACGCTATAACGAATGTAGTCATAAGGGTTGTTCTGTGTTGCAAAGTTTGTGGGTTAGTCTCGTAGTCAAGATAGAATTTGTTTCTTCAAATTTATTTGGAGTTTAATCTTTGTTGCCCCTCGTGGTTGACAAGATGTTTCGTGGCCACACCCAATATCTCCTTGAATATGTTGAGAGAGATTGGTAATCACCCTACCAATCACTTAAAACGAAAATGTAATAGTGAATAAAGAATGACTGAATTCCATATCTTTATTTAACATGGTATTAGAAACAAAAGGATAATAATAATGAGAAATCATTAAATGGTTTTCCAGGAGCCTTACTCGAGTTGTACTAGAGGCATCGAAGTGTTGCTAGACGTTAACCGATGTGATCACTCTATTAAGATATATCCAAGCGGGAGTTGTTAGTTTTATGGATATAAATTAGTAGTCGTGAGTTAGGATCGAACTCGAGACCACGGGATTGCACGCTTTACGTATGAGAATTAAAGTTAATAATTAAATGTAAATGTTATATTTATTTATTAATTACACGAAATAATATAACAGACGTTAAGTTAATTAAGTGTAATGGACTAACGATCGTTAAATGTTGAATGGAAGGACTAGATGTGAAAATAGAGATTGGGAAGATTCCGGAAACCCCTTGGGAAAGCCAAACCGATCGGCCAAGGGTTCCTCAAGCCCAATCCAAGTCTAACTTGGTCACCAAGTTACTTTGGGTATAAATACAAGGCTTAGGGTCTTGGTATTTTATCTCTTGTACTCATAACCTAAACCCTAAAATTGTTTGTGTTTGTTTTTGTGTTGAACCGATAATCCACCACCACAAGGGTGTCGATCACTTAGTTTTCCAAAACAAATTGTTTCGTGTGATTAAAACTAGCATTACTTTAGTTTGATTTAGTACGTGTGTACAAGAAAGTGGTACTAACATACTTTTGTTAGTTTCTTGGATTGAATTTACAAAATCGGTAAGGGGTAATTCTTATAATCCTATAAACACTAATTAGGGTTCATCACTTGCTAGTTTTGTGGATTTGATTCTTGTTCGGCTAGAATAAAAAAGGTACGCATACTTTATGTTTACGTTAGTTTATTATTCATTAATCGTTCCTATACGTTTCCGCATGCTTTCTTTGATGTTTATGTGTTTTATATATGATTGTCATGTTATATAATCCAAATACGTTCGCCATAGTTGTACTTCATGTCCAAATTACATAGCAACCACTCCTTCACAGTCCCCTAAATAGTACCAGAAATTTTCATCCATCACTATTCTAAAATAAATATAATTCCGTTTTCTATCTATGTTATGATACCATACCTCGCGTACATGAAGTGCTTTTATAACATTTGCATCATTGCCCAAAGGGTTGCATAGTTATACAAGTCACCCTATGGAAAGAAAGTTGCAAAGTATCCTTGTTATCATCAATCAACAAGTGGCAAAGAAAACAAGAGGGGAAATACCACAAGACCACTATGAAAATGGTGGTGGTGGTGGTAGTTTTGATTCGGCCGAAACACATAAAAAAGGGGAGGGAGAGAAAATGTGTGTAAAAATTTAAGTGCTAGTTAAATGAATGAATAAGGTCTTGATTGTATAATCGAAGCACCCTTTGATGGAAAACATTGTAACAAGCAATGGTTTTAAAAATTAATTTAACCCTTAAATAAGTAGTATATCAGATAAGATGCACAACCCGAAAGACTAATTAAAATCACTTGATTACGAGAAAAAAAAATCTTATGATATCCATACACACCAGCTATTTAATTAATCATACATGAATAATAAAGACATACCTTATGGTTAACCCGCAACATGAATAGATGATCTTCGCCTTCTCTTAGCTCATGATTTCAAATCTTACGTAAGTCACAAGCTTCTGACCAAGTGCAGGACAGACCTTTTAGTATCCACACTAACACTCAATCAACTTCCTATAGCTGCTAGGCTGAATTAAGCACAAGCACGAAATAAGATTATTGATCAAATCAACAAAATCAAAAACCTTAAGGTTGTTTAATTTTTGGCTGAGCAATGAGAGGAAGGATGAGGAGAAAGTACCCCCTATGAGTATTTGGCCGGTTGTGGGCTCCACAAAAGAGTTCCCAGGCCTTTGTCTGGTTAAGTTTAGTTAAATGTTTGTTTTTTGTTAACTTAATTAAGCACAATTGCTAATTAAGCTCAATAAGTAAATAACTCATTTAGTCTATCTTTTAATTAATTCAAAAGTATATACAATATGTAATTATCAGTGTGTGACCCTCAGGTCTCGTAAATAAGGATCAATATAAGTTTACATGTTATGTTATGAACACATAACCAACACCCTTAATCACCATTATGAGATTAGCTAGTCTTAAGGACTTTCCTAAAGACCAAACTAACTCGAATTTTCTTTTTTCCCTGATTTTGGACGTGTAGTGCGATTACACAAATGGTCCTTGTGTCGCTAAGTCTCATTAAGTTAAACTCGTAGCTCAATTAACCGATAACTTGGGCCTTCAAAATTTTATAAATTGTTGGACACCCTTAGGTAAATACGATTAAAAGTGGATCGTATTTACGTCGTTACATAACTAAGGGTGTCCAATTTTAATCGTATTTACCTCGTTACATAACTAAGGGTGTCCAACAATTTATAAAAAATTTTGTACTTGGTTTCTTATTCGTATCAATGTGTGACCCTCTAGGTCTATGACATGATTAGCAGTATTAGTTATGTGTTATACCGTGTACACACAAATATTCCAACAGTCCAACCCCTTTGTAAAATATTCTTGTTCCAACGTTCTTTGTTGTGATTTGCTTTTACATAAAAAGGTTCTCTGAAGCTTATTTCAAAGCAAAAGGGCCCAAATGAGCCAATTTTTTTTCTAAAAGGTCATAAAATATCATTTTTATGATTTTGAGCGAATATTGCCAAAGTAGGGAGTGTTTAGCTAAGCTTATTAATTGGTCTTATGTTATACTAGTAGGGAATTCGTGAGTTGCAGCGGCGGGAACCCTAAAATAAATTTTAACGGCATCAAAAGTCAAAAGCCGCCCGTGCCTGTTGCCCGTTCGGGCTTGAATATTTGTATAATGTGCTTTATTATTTGTATTAGTGACATTTAATGCAAGAATTATGTTTAAGTTGGTTGTATCATATGCTTGATAATATGCATCTCTTATGTAAGGGTATTTTAATAACTGCATTGATTTTATTTATTGACCATTTAATTAATTGCATACATTAAATATTTTGACTACATTAAATATCTTGATTATATTGATAGTGTTTTGTATTTTGTAAATTAAACTTTAGGACTTGTAAGTTATGTAGTAGAGAAATTAATGTTAGAAAATATGTTTTAATTGATATTGCTATTTTAAGTAATTTTGAATTTTAAGTATTTCTGTTTTTAAAAGACATTCATGCTTTATAATATAGTAAGACAAGCAACTTATGGTTTGTATATCATAAGCTCATAAGTTTATGGTGGGTATTTTCTTTTGAGTAACTATGATTTTCGACATTTTGACCGACTAATTTACGGGGTTTGAACCCATCGTCATATAGACTCAAACCGGTAAAGACCTCACTTTTCATAAGTCTATGGTGAGTGTTTGGATTAGCTTATATGTTTTATATAAGCCGATAAAGTCAAGTATTTGTTTTAAGTTATGTTGGTAAATTACCAAAAGCGGTATGGTTTAAGAAAATATGAACATGTTTTATAAACCCGACCCTTTTTTAAAAAAACCATGCATAATTTTGAGGCTTATCTAGTGCTCTAAATTATGTCATAAAAAAATCTGGTAACATGAGACACGTTTTGCTCTGACTACAAGCCAGTATACCAGGTGCTATTAAAGCCAGAACTACTTCATTTCAACTAAATTATTCACGTCGATAGTCAACAAAAAAAATAAAGTACTCAACATCAAAAATTAAATTCCTAAGAACCAACTTAACAAGGTGTTCCATATAACTAACATTCAGAAAGCAGATACATGTGCTTGGAAAAAAAAAAAAGCTACAAGTACATTATATCAGCTACGGAAGAGGGTGCTTTCCAGGACGATCAGCAGCCCGTAAAGTTTTATCGATGAGTTTCTGCACCTTAACACTACTACTTTTGTCCATCTTCGCGTAGGGTTTCTTCCATTTCTTTCTCTTCAATGCTTTCACTTTGGCTTTTATTGTCTCCACCAGATTTGCCAACTGGTTAGCCATTGCTTACTATGCAAAAAAATTACATGTATTGGTTTGTGTGTGAGTGATGCCAATGACTGGCAGATGATGGCTATTTTATATTAAATGAATCTTGAAAAATACTCCCTGTGAGAATATGCCACATCAGATTTATGTGGTTTTTACTTTTTAGCTATTTATGTTACGTCTTTTTGTAAACTTGATATATATGAAATATCATATAAATTTATAAATATTTTCTTATTTGGTGCCGCCTTATGCCACGACAAACGCAAAAGCTTCACCTTAGCCGCAAAGCGTGAAGTTTGATCATGCCGTCACGCCACGACTCGCGCTATTTATAACCTTGCTATTTATAGACTTGGTTTTTTGTTTGCATCCTCGTTTCAATCTTTTTGGTCCTTGTAGTATGACAAAGGGACTTAAATGTGTCATTTATTATGCGAAATTTGTGTTGACTAGCTCAAATTATTTAGTTGACTAACGGATGTGTTCAAGACCAGGTGTAATGGTCATTAAACTTATCACTTCATTTCCACGATATCATATCAATATTCGATATAACATCAAACAGACGTAGTGATGACCATCAAAAGATATTATTTCAACAAAAATATGGTTTTTGTATATTAATTTACATTAGAATTTTATATATATAAATAACCACAAGCAATAACAGCATATACAAAAAAGCTCAACTCATTTGTCTTCTTCACACATCACTCACAAGACGCATATACAATTTTGATTTTTTTATTCAAAATGTTGGAGGTTGATATTGGTTATATCATTCATATTTCACAAGGCATTGTCTCCTAATGATTGTGTTTGGCGCGAAGTTTGTAAGGGCTTACATGTGTTTGAGCTTTTAAAATAAGATAGTTTATAAAATAAGTTTTGTTTGTCAATAAATTTGTGAAAGGTTGATAAGCCATAAGCCTTCATAAGGTCAAGACAACTTAAACGAGCTTATGTAGCTTATAGCAAGTCAAATTACTTAAATACCCTTCAAAATATAATGGATTATCACGCAAAAGCTAGAAATATATATAAACTTAGTTTGATGTATTTTTATGCGATTTTACATTAATAAGCTCTAGCTCCAACTAATTCGCCAAACAAGCTTTATAAAAATATAAGGTCCAGCTTCCAACTTATAATATAAGCTCCATTTCTTGCCCTAACTTCAGCCCATTTCGCCAAACATACATAATCTAGGCTCATATTAGATTTTGTGTGATGAAATATTTGCTCACTTTTGTTTAAAAGACGTTTTGTAAGGTATAACATGTGTAGTTGATGCGGAAGCGGTTTGGAACTTGAAGACCATGAAGATCTTAAGATTGAAGTTCCCAAGACCGATAACACTATATGGACCAAGATAATACGACCTTATCGGGATTTATGAAGATCTGCCAAGGTACATAAGGCTATATGCCAACCCCATTATATAACCTTATGCTTTCTAACCAGCAACATGAAGAACGTGACCATAAGACTATATCACCCAGATACCATATATGGTACCCTGATCAACAACTATATAAGCTTAACTTTTAAGGTTTTGTACCCATCTTCTTCACTCCTTCTATCCTAATTGATCCATAGATGATTGTCCAGGATTCTAGGTTTTGTACGAGGCGAGGAGGCATAAAGAAATAGGGTACTTGGAGATGGAAGAGTTGAAGTTTCTCATGCTTGATCCCGATCAGACCACACCGGCCAAAGCCGCTTTCATTCGAAAGAAACAAGAAGAAATCATGAGGAAACATCAACAAGACGAGTTGAATGCTTAAGTTTCGTATTATTAATATGCGTTGTATTTTTTTTCTTCGTATCATTAGTTTAAGTTTCGTCTACTTTTAATATGTTGTAATGTATTTTTAATTTTAATGAATGAATTTTATTTTATTAAAAAATGTGAAATAAAAATTAAGGGTCTGTTTGGTTTGTTAATAGATTTGGATTTGGTTTTGGTTTTAGAAAAAAGTAAGAGAGAGAAAATATATAATAAGAATATTAAAAAAGATAAAAAATTAAATATTAAAAGAAAAGGAAATAAATAAAAAGTTCAAGTAAAAAATAGAAAAATAAAGAAAATGACAAAATAATAATTAGATGAGAGAGAAAACCCTCGTATATAGCTCGGATTTATTCTATCGGCATTCTGACTAGGAATGGCAATGGGGCGGGTTTGGGGCGGGGTGGCCATCCTCATCCCCAAACCCGATAACAAAAATTATCCTCATACCCGCCCTAATCCCCATTGGGGATCTTATCGGGGCGCCCCGTTGGGGCGAGATACTCCCCCAAACCCGCCCCATTCCCCATTGGGGTCTTACCGGGTTGTATTTTTTGAGCACGATACTCCATCATACTCGTGTCTCTCCCCGTTTATTCTTATTTTTACACTATTAACAATATGATTATATGGAATAACTTGAAGAATCGAAAACCCATTAATAATATATTAATCATTAGAATAAATCACAACTTTATAGAATAATATGACACAAAAGAAGCTTCTATGATCACAATTTGAAATATCACAAAGGTTAAAAGTAACAAAAATTAGAGAATTAGATTTAGTACATAAATACTAACATAATATTTTATGTATAAAGATATATATATATATATATATATATATATATATATATATATATATATATATATATATATATATATATATATATGTATGTATGTATATAGTGTTTCGGGGGGATGGTGCCCCCCCCCCAAACCCGATAAGAATCCCCGTTAAGGCCCCAAAACCCGCCCCGAAACTCGATAAGCATGCCCCGCCCCGCTCCAATAAGTTCGGGTTTCGGGTTTCCCCGTCGTGTTCGGGTTTTTTTTGCAATCCCTAATTCTGACACATTTGTTTCCTATTTTAAAAACCAAAAATAAACCAAACAATTCTTTTTGACAAAGATTCCATTACAGTAAAACCTCTATAAGTTAATAGTGTTGGGACCTGACATATTTTATTAATTTAGCGAGATATTATTATATCGATAAATTAATAATTTATTAATTTAAAGAGGTGTTACGTATAACATTTAAATTTTTTTAAGTCTAATATATTAGTTACAATGTATAATAGTTATAGAAAACAAGTTTCAATTAACATTTTATAAATTCACATTCATAAATTTATTGAATTTGTCAAGTTCATTCTTTTTTAATAAGTAAAAATTTAGTTTCGTTGGGACAAATTTCAATTGCGATGCTGGCCTTAATTGAATTTGTACAAGTTCCAATTACCTATGACCTTTATATATATATATATTTATATATATATATATATATATATATATGAATTTTTTTAGTAATTATTAATTTATAGTTTCGTTGGGACCAATATATATACACCGGGGTTTCAGAAAAATTATTATCTTATTATATTATCGATTAAGGTCCAAATTTGTACTGGTCCCAAGTTGGGAATGGACAAATTATTAATTTTATCGAGGTTATTAATTTATCGAGTATTAATTTATAGAGGTTTTAATGTACTTCATATTCATGGATAACAAACGGACCTTAAATTGTACAGTAAGTGATAGGAGTTGTGATTAGTTATGATAAGAGGTTTGTTATGTTGATGTGACACCCCGTCACATGCAAATGAAGAATCTCACTTGCTCACCACATGTGGAGCTTTTATCTAGGTCGAGTTTGACAACAAGCATTTGAAAGTGTTTAGGAGCGACAAGTGGTAAACATTTTAGATGAAAAACTTGTTTGGCAACATCTTAATAGGCATTTGAATGTTGTGTTACTATTCAAATCTAAAATGCTTCTTGAAGAAGCATTCAAGAATTGCTCCAAGCATTTGGTTTTTGAAATTACCTATATACCTTCATTAATTGTTTAATCATTTATTTTATTTTAGTGTGTATATGATCTTTTCGTAATTTTACAAACACAATTTTTAAACAAACAACTACCGCTTACAACGTAGGGCTAGTAAAAAAAGCAATTGCAGTAACAAGAATCAGTAGCAAAAATCCCACTACTCAAACATAGGAAAGTCCACCCACTACTCAAAAATCCCACAACTACTTACTGATGACGATGACGTCATCTTCCGTCACACTCCAACCACCACCACCACACCATCCAACCATCTTCCTCCGATCACCACAACCCACCACCTTCCTCCTCCACTTCCACCACCGCACTCCCACTCCCCATCTCCAAGCCTCCCGCCGCCCACCCACTGAACCTGACCACTGGAACAACAGGAACCATAACGATATGATGTCATTTTCAGGTGAGTATGACGAAGATGATGATGATGATGATGATGAGGATGATGAGGAGGAGGAGGATGATAGGAGTTTGGATCTTTTGGTTCAGTTTGTTCAAAATGTGTTTAAAAAAGTTTCGAAACGTGCTCGTAAAGCTGTTCGGTCTGTTTTGCCGGTTAATATCCCTACTAAATTGGTATTACTACTTTTCGTTGTTTTCGGGTTTTGGTTTAGATCATTTTTAGGGTATTTCTAGTGTAATTGTGTTGCAAACTAAGTTTAGACTATAGATATTCCCTTTAGAGGACTTTGCAAGAAAATTGTCATGTTTCGGAAACACGCCAAACTAAGAAAATTGTTCTCGACCGCAAACGTTTAGTTGACCGTTTAAAACTTCTAGTATAATTGTATTGCAAACTAAGTTTAGACTTTAGACTATAGAAGTATAGATATTCTCATTGGAGGACTTTGCAAGAAAATTGTCATGTTTCCGAAACACGCCAAACTAAGTTTACGCTATGGATGTTCTCCACTGCAAATGTTTAGTTGACCGTTCAAAACTTATAAAAGCACAATCTTAAAAACTAAGAGATACCCACTTAAGATTACAACTTTATCAAAAAAACCCATGAAGCGTTCATCAAATAAGTAGATGAAAACTTATATAAAAATTAAGCACCAAACAGCTTAATCTTGAAATCTAAGATATACTCACTAGAGGACTTTGCAAGAGAATTGTCACGTTTCGGAAACACGCCAAACTAAGTTTACGCTATAGAGGTTCTCGACTGCAAACGTTTAGTTGACCGTTTAAAACTTCTAGTGTATTTGTATTGCAAACTAAGTTTAGACTTTAGACTATAGACTATAGATATTCTCATTAGAGGACTTTGCAAGAAAATTGTCATGTTTCCGAAACACGCCAAACTAAGTTTACGCTATGGATGTTCTCCACTGCAAATGTTTAGTTGACCGTTCAAAACTTATAAAAATTAAGCACCAAAATAGCTTAATTTTAAAATCTAAGAGATACCCAATTAAGATTACGACTTTGTCAAGAAAACCCATGAAGCGTTCATTAAATAAGTAGCTAAAAACTTTTATTAAAATTAAGCACCGAACAGCTTAATTTTAAAAAGTAAGAGATGCCCACTTAAGATTACAACTTTATCAAAGAGCCTTTTTGAGGAAATAGTTTATGTGTTCAATCTGAACTCGTGACTAAGAGAATTAAGCACCAAACAGCTTAATCTTGAAATAGGTGTTCTCCACTGCAAACGTTTAGTTGACCGTTCAAAACTTATAAAAGCACAATCTTAAAAACTAAGAGATACCCACTTAAGATTACAACTTTATCAAAAAAACCCATGAAGCGTTCATCAAATAAGTAGATGAAAACTTATATAAAAATTAAGCACCAAACAGCTTAATCTTGAAATCTAAGATATACTCACTAGAGGACTTTGCAAGAGAATTGTCACGTTTCGGAAACACGCCAAACTAAGTTTACGCTATAGAGGTTCTCGACTGCAAACGTTTAGTTGACCGTTTAAAACTTCTAGTGTATTTGTATTGCAAACTAAGTTTAGACTTTAGACTATAGATATTCGCATTAGAGGACTTTGCAAAAAAATTGTCACGTTTCCCGAAACGCTCCAAACTAAGTTTAGACTATAGATATTCTCCACTGCAAACGTTTAGCTGACCGTTCAAACTTGTAAAAATTAAGCACCAAAACAGCTTAATTTTTAAATCTAAGAGATGCCCACTAAATATTACAGCTTTATCAAAAAAACCCATTAAGCGTTCATCAAATAAGTAGCTGAAAACTTATATAAAAATTAAGCACCAAACAGCTTAATCTTGAAATCTAAGATATGCTCACTAGAGGACTTTGCAAGAAAATTGTCACGTTTCTCGAAACGCTCCAAACTAAGTTTACGCTATGGATGTTCTCGACTGCAAATGTTTAGTTGACCGTTTAAAACTTCTAGTATAATTGTATTGCAAACTAAGTTTAAACTTTAGACTATAGATATACTCATTAGAGGACTTTGCAAGAAAATTGTCACGTTTCCCGAAACGCTCCAAACTAAGTTTAGACTATTGTGCTTTTAGTTACGAGCCACAACATTAGCATTATTGCGCCTCCATCGCTTTATTGTCGTCAGCCTGGGTGACTTTAGAATAAAAAGATGACTAAGTGATAGATGTAAGTGTTGTAACATAGTACTATTTTCTTTGATCTTGTTTGTATTTTTATTATGATGAGGATCTATATCTTTTGTTGAGCTTTAAACTTTGAATTTGCATTTATAATTTATTATGATGAGGATCTATATCTTTTGTTGAGCTTTAAATTGAGATTAGTACGTTTTAGTAATCGCTAAAAGTATTTATAATTTGTATTTTTGTACGTTTTAAACAACATTTATCTACTGCAAACGTTTAGTTGACCGTTCAAAACTTATAAAAGCACAATCTTTATTATGTAAATATTAAGCACCAAACAGCTTAATCTTAAAATCTAAGAGATACCCACTTAAGATTACAACTTTATCAGAAAAACCCATGAAGCGTTCATCAAATAAGTAGCTAAAAATTTTATAAAAATTAAGCACCAAACAGCTTAATCTTAAAATCTAAGAGATGCCCACTTAAAATAACGACTTTATCAAGAAAACCCATGAAGCGTTCATCGAATAAGGAGCTGAAAGCTTTTATTAAAATTATGCACCAAACGGCTTAATCTTAATATCTAAGAGATACCCAATTAAGATTACGACTTTATCAAGAAAACCCATGAAGCGTTCATCAAATAAGTAGCTAAAAACTTGAATGAAAATGCAACAACTTTAGGGTGAACTTTTAGATATAGCTTTGTTATAAAGGAGAGGAGTTTGCAAGAAAATTGTCACGTTCTCAAAACGGGTGGACACTGAACACTGTCTTCAACTTAGGGCTTGTGGGCAAGACTATAAATATGTGTATTGTGTGATAAGTTGCTGGTTAATAAGTGATGCGGAGTAATGATATAGAGACCTAAAACACATGTCTAATATTCGCTAATTACTTGACATGTGGCTTATGCATTCTCCATACACTATCGAATTTGTAACAAGGCGTAATCCTCTTGGTAGAATTATTTTCCATATAGGTGGCATTGTGGCTGTGTAGTTGGTTAAGGATTTTTATCTCAAGTGTTGGGTGTTGAGGTTTAAAATTACTGAAATTGTTGGAGATGGAGGTAGTAATAAGGGAACGGTATCTAGTGATATGGTGAAACTATAGTTGGTAACTTGTTTGTGTTTCTTCTGTATTGTCTTAGTGATATGGAGATAGTTAAGCTTTAAGTTTTTGTCTTTGAATCCATCGAATCTAGGACTGTGTCAAATTAGTGAAAGTTTACGATTCTCATTTTTTCCTGATTGTATGTACCATGTGCTTATTGTTAGCTTTATCTTGCTAGAATGTCATTAATAAATCATTCAGCACCCCGATTATATTAAGTTAACTTTCATAGAGTAGCTTGGGAACTTGCATTAATTCTTACATATTAATTTTACATCTTGCTTGTTTAGTAACCTAGTGGATGTTTATTGCGTTTTATAGGTGGGATTCTCTGTTAATGGAGTTTTAATTCTGGCATTTTTTTGGATTTTAAAGGCGTTTCTTGAGGTAAGGAATATCACGTTTCTCTAATTGCATCCTCATGTAAACTGTTCACAACAAGAACATTTGTATGATATCGTGTTGCTTAAGATTTTTGCTAGTCTGTAGGGTAAATATCAGATCATATTCATTTTTTATAAGCTGTTTATTGATCTGTTGGAGATCATATTCGTCATTTAAGCTACCTATTAATACTTCTGTCTTCCCTATTTGTATTTAATGGAAGATGTTGCAACTATTTAGAAGATAAGTCGGAATATGATAAAAGAAACAAATTGGTTGAACTTGGTGATAGCAATCTAGCTTAAGTTTGTTGTGTTAGTTATTTATGGTAGTATATGCGTTACTCGATGACCAATCTCTGGCAATGTTTCAGCAATAATAAGAAGTTTAAAGCAGCCCATATTTGTGTTAGTTAAAGTAGGCATATTGACAGAAAATAGTTTAAGAACAAACAAACTATAACCCGCAGTTAAATTGTTCTCTATTATATGATTGAAGCCGAATGGGTATTATCATGATTTCCCCTGAGCTTTTAAATGTCCAGCACCATGCACAACTAAGATGTAATCTGTTTCACATAGATGAACTTGTAAGCAAAGAAAGGACCAGGTGTTGAAAGTTGAAATAGCCAGCAAGAGTTTGGTTGTTGCATTAAAGCTTACCTTTATTATTCTCTTACACATCTTTTTCATTGTCGCCGCTGCAAGAAAACATGCAATGAGATGTTACTAGAGGTAGCAATTTTCAGCCCATTTGCTTATGAGTTATGAATGGGTTGTTTCAGGCTATGTGTTATCTCTAACGGGTCGGGACTGGTAAATTAAAAAAATATCATAAAGGAAACGGCTTTTGCGGGTCGCACTTGTTTACCAGAAATATCATAGTTTATTTTGTTAAAAAATTTGATGATTTATTGAAATTTATACATTTTGCCCCACCTCATTGACATATATCAAACATTACATGTTTTGATCCGAAGCTCTTTTGACCCTTTTCTTAACTAGCCAGAACCAAAATTATTGGGCTGTAATTCTGTTATCACTATGCCTGTCAAAAAATTTGATGTGAACATTTTGAGTGGTTATCTTATAAATATGTAATTTTGTTAACCTCAATCTGTGTATCCATGAACAATACTTAAAAGAACCTATTATTGCTCACTATTATCAATTTGTCCCATTTTATTGCAGGTTGTTTGTACACTTGGAAGCGTAGTCTTTGTGAGCATCTTGCTTGTTCGTGGTGTATGGACTGGAATATCATATTTTCAAGATGGTCGTTACCGTAGGACGGATGATTTTGATGACGAGAATCAGGCATGGACCAGAACCCAGCCTGTATCTTGATTCATACATCACAGTGTAGCTGCAAATCAACAATCTGGGATACACTAACTTTCGTAGCAATTTTTCTGAAAGAGAATAAGTTAACGTCTTCCTGGTTCCTGATGGTGGTGGAATATGCAATAAGGAATGCCATCTTCTCTCGGAAGAAATTGAAAGACCATATTAACCTTGTTCTTACGGTATTAAAAAACATGTGTAACTTTATGTAAATGTACATCTCCAAGACTCCAATGCTAGAAATGCGCTATATGCAGTCTTCAGCATGCCGATTTATAAGGCCTAAGGTGCATCTAGATATGATATAACCATCTTATACATTTCATACAGTATATTGTTATATGATCATTCTATAAAGAGACCAAAGAAAGGGCTTGCATTCTTTTTACATGACTGTACCAATGATTGTTTTGGTCAATGTGGAAGTGCATTTGTTGTCAGAGTGCTCAGTGTGGGAGCATTTTTACCAACAACGTGCCATTCATCCGCCATCTTGCACCACCCCTTTAGCCATTCGTGTGCCAATGGTCATTTAGCCGATGCAATAACATATGCCATTTATTATTATTATTATTGTTATTATTATTATTATTATTATTATAAAAACACACTTTCATTAGAAACAAAAAAACCATAGGATTACAAGAAATTAGTGGGGAGCCTCGAAACTATCTTGGCTCCCACACCTTTAGCAATAGCAAAGCTAATCCTACTGAAGATATGAGTAGTAGCGCGCGCCCCAATATCCTGAGTTATAGAGAACTTCTGGAACCGTTTGAGTAGGGTCACCGCGTCAGCTTCAAGTTCCCCCAAAGAGGAGAATGAGAAAGGAATGAATCCATATCCAATAGCCGCACATTTGGTTCCGTACTTAACGCGCTTACGCTTGGCGGCATCAACCACCACCTAGTCGGGCATAAAATCAATCATACCGGTTTGCGTGAGGGGGGACGACCCCGTCAGGTCGACACAAACATCTTGTCCTCCATCCCAAGAATAGAGCAAGATATCTGCTGGCCGTAACACTTGCTCCCTTTCCCCGCTCAACCCGATATCAACCTCTTTACGAGCTGAGACACCAGATCGAGAGCAGATATCAACCAAAGTATCACGCACCACGTTGTGCCGATGTTTAATACCGATGGTGCCAGCGCACGACACAGCATGGTCCCCGTAAATATATTATTATTAATTTTCTTGTGAGTGGGTGGGTATTTTTGGTGAGGTATTTTGTGGAACCTACAAAGTGTCGTGTTGTTGGTTTTTTTGTTAGGAGGGTGTTTTAGTTGGTGTGTGGCGCTGAAGTGACAGACGAATAACGTGTTATTCGTTCTTCTTGCACCTTGCGCTCTTAAATTAACCAAAATTTCCTGTTGATGTTGACTTCCCAACCTTGCTGGGTGGTTCAATAATGACCTGTTACCAAAATGTGAATTGATGTTTTTTCTGTTATATATATTGTGTTGGTCCCATGTGGAAGTGTAAAACTTAAGAAATCAATCAATGTTAACTTTAATCAAAAGAAAACTGGTTTCTCTAAACACCCCAACACGCCCTATAATTTGCAATATTGCTAATTTGAGTGGGTGTGTAATTGTTGTTAGGAATAATATAAACAAGAGTAAAATGCAGAAATCGTCCCTGTGGTTTGCCCAGATTGCAGATTTCGTCCCTACATTTTTGAAAGTGCAGGCGGCCTCCCTGTGAGGAAAAGTTGAGTTCATTTTCGTTCCTGGCCAAATTGAAATGACTGAAATACCCTCGTCTTCATCCCCTTTAACTTTACAGGGACGAAATCTGCAATTTGAACAAACCACAGGGACCATTTATTTTTTGTCGAATTTTTTTTTCGAAAATAATTTTTTTCCGAAAATAATTTTTTTCCGAAAATAATTTTATCAGTTTTCATCCGTTTTTCGTACATTTTTTTATATTATTGTCCGTTTTTTATCCATTTTTCTTACGTTTTGTCTATTTTTATTCGTTTTTGCCAGTTTTTATCCGTTTTTGAAAAAAATAATTCAAATTTGCGAAAAAATTCTACTTTTTTTTAGAAAATTTGTTTTCAAATTTTTTCAATTTTTTTTTTCTTTTTGAATTTTTTTTACGTTTTTGTTTGTTTTTGTAATATTTCATCATTTTGAAAAAAAAAATTCAAAAATAAATTTTTTTTGAAAGAATTTAAAAAAAAAATAGAATTTTTTCGCAAATTTGAAAAAATAATTCCAAATTTGCGAAAAAATTCTACTTTTTTTTTTGGAACTTTCTTTTTCAAATTTTTTCTTTTTGAATTTTTTTTCATAATGATGAAATATTACAAAAACAAACAAAAACGTAAAAAAAAATGTACAAAATGTAAGAAAATAATGGACAAATGAAAAACTGATAAAAACGGGCAAAAACGAATAAACATTGACAAAACGTAAGAAAAATGGATAAAAAACGGACAATAATCTAAAAAAATGTACGAAAAATGGACAATAATCTAAAAAAATGTACGAAAAACGGACAAAAACTGATAAAATTATTTTCGGAAAAAAATTATTTTCAAAAAAAAATTTCGACAAAAAATAAATGGTCCCTGTGGTTTGTTCAAATTGCAGATTTCGTCCCTGTAAAGTTAAAGGGGATGAAGACGAGGGTATTTCAGTCATTTCAATTTGGCCGGGACGAAAATGAACTCAACTTTTCTTCACAGGGAGGCCCACTGCTTTCGAAATGTAGGGACGAAATCTGCAATCTGGGCAAACCACAGGGACGATTTCTGCATTTTACTCTATAAACAAATATGAAATATTACAACAACGTGATTGAGGCCTGCAAAAGCAATGTCTTTAAACAGAAATTCGTCCTAGTTAGTACGAACTGTTTAGAGGATACAACAATCAATCCAAGTATATAAACTTGAATCTAGCTAATCTGATATATTATTGTGATGGAGATTGATGAGGTTTATGTGTTTTTGATGATTTTAAAGTGGCAAATTCGTCCTCTATTTATAGGCACATGGTGACCCTTCAAAACAGTCACAATACCCCTTCAAATGGCCTTAGAGACACTTCTATTCGTAATAGTCACGATGGTTCACAAAAATCTGCAGTTAGAGACGCGTTAGCGACGACCTAGCGACAGAATATCCGTCGCTAATTGAAACTGATGCAAACAGTCGCGATGGTTCACCCATTGAAGCCTTTTTAATAGATCTAACCGCCACAATTGCGAATAGGTGTGTCTTCACCAAAATAATGGTTCGTTAGAGACGACTTTGTGACAGAAAAACTGTCACTAATTGCCAATTCGTGGGTCACTGTAAAAATACAACAAATTTTATTAGTGATGTTCCAACAATACCCCACATTTTCTATTCAAACACCAATAATACCCCATATTTGAATAGAAAATAAGATAATTTAAAGTTACTTATTATTCTATTTCCATCAAATGTAATATGACATGCATCAGATTAGGTGTCTTTTGGACTTGAACCTATCCTAGTGAGTACACATCGGATCTACTTTGTGGATAGTGAACATAAGTCTTGAACTAGCCACGTTTTGTAGTAAATCGAGACAATAAGTATCACACATATTATATTTGTGCAATAACTGATTCTTACCGTTGTGTTCATTTCGGTCATGAACATATCCTTATTCATGAGAATTTTAGAGAACTTAGCTATCTGGTTACCAAAGATGCGACCACACATCAATCTCATATAGGTAATGCCAATCAAGAATATTCCGCAGTATTCCACTGTAAAAAGCCATTAGCATTATTAAGAATTAAAATTCAATCCTTAATCATCAACGAAAAAACACACAAAAATTCATCTTAGGAATCGGCATACCTGTGTGTTAGTACTTTTAAGTCTTCCTCAACTAGTTTTCCTATTGAACCTAGACCATGGGATCTCCAATTTTGCTAGGTTAGGTTTCCGTTGAGTAATCACTCATTGTGTTGGCTTTAAGCCCATACCCCTCGATGTAAATATGACTTGTTCTCTACAAAGGCCTTTTGTCAAAGGATCTGCTATATTTTCCTTTGACTTAACGTAGTCGATGGAAATGATTCCATTTCTTAACAAGTCCTTTATCGTATTGTGGCGACGTCTTATATGTCTTGACTTGCTGTTATAGATATGATTCTTTGCTCTAGTAAGAGCAGCCATACTATCACAATGTATACATACAGAAGTCACAGGTTTTGGCCACAGGGGAATACCCTCTAGAAAGCTTCTAAGCCATTCTGCTTCTTCAACAGCTTTGTCTAAGGCTACAAATTCTGCTTCCATAGTTGATCTGGTATTCATAATTTGCTTAGACGATTTCCATGATATAGCAGCCCCACCAAGTGTAAATACATATCCACTTGTGGACTTGCCTTCATTATGGTTGGAAATCCAGTTGGCATCACAAAATCCTTCTAATACTGGAGGATATTTAGTGTAATGTAACCCATAATCCATTGTATGCTTAAGGTATTGAAGCACTCTTACTAGTGCATCCCAATGATCTCTACCAGGGTTATGTGAGTATCGACTGAGTCGACTTACACTATATGCCAAATCCGGCCGTGTACAATTCATTATATACATCAAGCTTCCTAAAACTTGTGTATATTGCAACTGTGATACACTTTGTCCTTTGTTCTTCTTTAATTGAACCTTAGGATCAAATGGAGTTACAACCGGTCTATCATCATAGTGCCCAAATTTCTTAAGGGGGCGTTTGTTTCAAATCATGAGTTTTAAAATTTTGTGAAGATTTCAAATTAAAGTATTTATAACTCTGACATTTAAAACATCACAACCTGTTTGGTTGGCAACAAAAGAACAAACGATGTTGACATGTTGAAAATTAAGAATATACATTATTAATAAATTAGATAGGTAGTTTGGTGGTCCCCATTGTAGTTTAGTGGTCCCAATTGTTTTTTATGCGTTATTAAGAGCATGGGGTACGGTGGCATGCCAAATTCTTTTTCATCACACCTCAGCGCCACTTCATCATCTTCACTTTTAACACTCACACACTAAAACACCCCTTCACTCATAACATGTTATTTGGTCCCCACCCACTCAAAAAAAAAAGTATAATTAATGGGTGAGGACTGTTGGAGGCCATGAATTGATGGTGTAGATATTTTGCTCATTATAAAACTTATCCCTTGACATACGCACCACCAACCCACCAAATATATTTCTTCCTCCCTTCTTCACTGGTAAAGCACACACTAGAAAATATACACACGCTCAAAAACACATTACAAATACAAATCTATTTTTGTCCCATTTCGAAAATCACACACGCCATTATAGTGGCTTGGGAATTAGCGAGAGGGGGTTGGGGTATGTTGGCACAAGTGTGGCGGCGCCACTTTAGTAGCCACATCAGATCTGGCGTGAGGCCAAGCCATGGTACCCCATGGTCTAATAAATTAGATGTGTAGTTTAATGGGCCCCATTGTATTTTTTATATTGAAAAGTACAAGTGAGTTAAGATTCCACCACCCACCTTATGTTTTTAAAAAACGCCATTTTTAGTGATTACACTGTATTTTAATTGCGTCAAAAAGGGTTACCAAACATGACCCACTCAGGTTTTTAATTTCAAATGCAGACAAAACCATTGAAATTAGGCGAACCAAACACGCCCTAAGGGTTTTCTCAATGTAATGAGATTGGGTAAGGATGTATCCATTGGAATTCTTTTGAATTCGTATACCAAGAATGACATCAGCTTCTCCCATGTCTTTCATATCAAATGATGAATGAAGCATTTTCTTGGTTTGGTTAATTACATCCATATTTGTTCCCATAATCAGCATATCATCCACATATAAACAAATGATGACAAATGCATTTTTGTATTGTTTAACATAAACACATTTATCACATGCATTTATTTAATATCCATTTGATAATAGAGTGTTATCAAACTTCTCATGCCATTGCTTTGGAGCTTGTTTAAGGCCGTAAAGAGATTTAACCAATTTACATACCTTAAGCTCTTGACCTTTGACAACGAACCCCTCAGGTTGTTGCATATAGATTTCTTCATCTAATTCACCATTTAAGAACGCAGTCTTCACATCCATTTGATGTATAATCAGGTTGTGAATTGCTGCTATAGCCATTAACATTCTTAAAGAGGTTATCCTTGTAACCGGTGAATAAGTATCAAAGAAATCTTGACCTTCTTTTTGACGGTATCCTTTGGCTACTAAACGAGCCTTATACTTTTCTATGGTACCATCAGGTCTTAGTTTCTTTTTGAAGATCCACTTATGGCCTATTGGTTTATGTCCCGAAGGAAGATCAACCAATTTCCATGTATTGTTATGCACAATTGAGTCTATTTCACTTTGAATAGCCTCTTGCCAATAAGGTGCTTCTAATGAGCCCATAGCAGCCTTATATGTTTGTGGTTCTTCATTTACAATATAGGTCATATAATCAGGTCCAAAGTCTTTAGAGACTTTAGCACGCTTACTTCTTCTAGGTTCATCATTCTCTTGTGGAACCTTAGAGTTGTTGTCTCTTTGTTCTTGAGACAATTGATCATCTAATACTCTTTTCCTTTGATTTGAGATTTGTTTCTCTTTATCCTTATAAGGAAAGGTATTCTCGAAGAATTCTGCTTCTGCAGATTCTATAATTGTGTTATTGCTTATGTCCTCTACATTGGATTTGTAAACCAGGAACCTATAAGCAGCACTATTCTTTGCCGGACCAAGATAAACACAATCAACTGTTTTTGGTCCAAGTTTGGTTCTCTCTGGTAAAGGTATTTGAACCTTTGCCAAACAACCTCACACTTTCATCCTTTTATAAGAAGGTTGCTTTCCTTTCCATAATTGATATGGAGATTTGTCACTCTTCTTATGAGGAATTTTATTCAACACTGTATTTGCAGCAAGACATGCTTCACCCTATAGACTATGAGGAGCCCCTGAAGTAATTAACATTGAATTAATCATGTTCTTCAATGTTCTATTCTTACGTTCAGCCACGCCATTTTGTTGTGGGGTGTATAGGGCTGTTGTTTGGTGTACAATACCATAAGTAGAACAAAATTCAGCAAAGTTATTGGATTCATATTCTCCTCATCTATCAGACCTTAGAATTTTGATATTTTTGTCTAGTTGATTTTCAACTTCTGCCTTATATGTCTTAAACATATTCAAGGCTTCATCTTTGGTATTTATTAAGTACACATAAAAAAATTTGCTGCAATCATCAATGAAAGTAATATAATAATTCTTTCCTCCTCTTGATGGTGTTGCTTTGAAATCACATAAATCTGTATGGATTAAACCAAGTATTTCATTTGATTTTTCTACAGATCTGTGTGGATGACTTGTGTATTTCGATTCAACACATATTTCACATTTGGATATTTTATCCATTGTGCATTTAGGCAATATGCCTAAGTTTATCATTATTTGCAAGGAATGAAAATTAACATGGCCTAATCTAGAATGCCATAAAAAAGAAGGATCAATCATGTACACAGAAGCGGTGCTAGTGCCCGCGTTATTATTATTAATAACATTGTCATCAGTTACAACACTTAGTTTAAAGAGTCCTTGATCAAGGTAACCCTTTCCAACATACACACCACCCTTAGTGATTACAAATTTATCTGATTCAAATACAAGTTTAAATCCCTTATTACTAAGAATAGGGCCAGAAATTAGATTCTTGGTGATGTTGGGCACATGCAATACGTTTGAGAGTACAAGATCCTTTCCAGAAGTCAACTTCAATATGACTTTGCCTTTTACTTCAATCTTTGAAGAAGTTCCATTCCCCATGAACATCGGTTCAGTTTCATTCACCTTTTGGTAAGATACAAACATCATTCTTGAATTACATATGTGATACAAACATGCTTTGTTGCACCAGTATCAAACCACCAATCAACATCATTCGTGGTCAAGAAGGCTTCAATTACTCCAGCAAATTGTGTTGGAGATTCCATATGGTTTGCTTGGTTGGAATTTCCTCCAGAATTTCCCCCTCCATGTTCTTTCTTGTGGCGGCAATCCTTGGCTTTATGACAAGGTTTCCCACAGACCCAACAATGATACACTTTCTTGAAGTTGTTGCTCTTTTGTTGGGTGTAATCCTTCTTTTTATCTATAGAAGAATTCTGTCCAGAACCACCACCATATTTGCCTTTGTTTTTGTGGTTGGACTTTGATTTGGAAGAGCTTTCTCCAACCATGTTCGCATTTGGTTCTATTGAATTTGCATCAGCCTTTTCCTGCATCCTGTTATCTTCCTCAATACGAATTTTAAGAACAAGTTGCCCAAAACTCATATCGTCAGTCAAATGTTTAAGATATAACTTAAAATTTTTCCAAGACGGAGGTAATTTTTCAATAATAGAACCAACAAGAAAGTTAGAGTTAATACCCATGCCTTCTACTTCCAATTCATGGACAATGATTTGGAGTTCTTCCACTTGTTTCACAACAGGTTTTGCATCAGTCATCTTGAAGTTCAAAAATTTGCCAATAACGAACTTCTTGGAACATGCAACTTCAGTCCTGTATTTCTTTTCCAATGATATCCAGATATCCCTTGCACTTGCGAAGGTAGAATAAATATCATACAAGGAATCATCTAAAGCATTCAGAAGATAATTTCTGCAATTATATTCATTATGATTTCAAAGTGAGGCGGCCCTTTCATATTCTGCCACTTGTGCCTCAGTAGGAACATTTTGTCCTTCCACATACGGATATTTTGGTTCAAGATCCGTGAAAACATTTGATACATGCAGTGTTGTCAAATAAAACTGTCACACCCCCAAATTACCTGTTTTGCAGCGGAATGGAATTCCTGGGGATTGACTGTCATAGCATCATAGTTACAGATATATTGAACGACCTAAAGTGTCGTTTAGAAAACACATCGTTTGATTTAATAAAACAATCAGAGATTACAAAGTGTAGGTCCCAATTGAAAATCATCCCGTGCGGAAATAAGTTTGTTACAATTCAAACGATGTTTTAAAATATGTAAAACCCAAGTGAGAAGCGTCGTCACCACGACTCCATGATGTGTCCAAATGCATGCCATGAAGTGAATGCCTTAGATACCTGAGATAAAACATGCTAAAAGTGTCAACACAAAGGTTGAGTGAGTTCATAGAGTTTGGATTGAAATGTAAAGCCTTTAAAAATCGTTTATGCAGCAAAGGCATTGTAAATCGTTGAAATGTAAAGACTATCAAAATCGTTTATGTAGCAAAGGCATTGTAAATCCACTCAGTTCCAAGTCCCGCCCATACAAAACTTGCAACCTGTGTGTTCACAACCCACTGCAGAATATGCATAGTATATGTTCAAACAGAAATCGTCAAATGAATTCACAAAATAGTGCATGACTCAATGTATCGAATCGTTTATGTGGCAAAGGGCATTGTGAATCCACTAAGTTCCAAGTCCCGCCCATACAAAACTTGCAACCTGTGTGTTCACAACCCACTGCCGAAATGTGTATAGTTTATGTTCAAATGAATATGAGTGTGGTTCAAATCGTTCCAAGACCGTTAGTCCATGAATATACCAAGACCGTTAGCTCAATGAATATACCAAGTCCGTTAGACCAATGAATATACCAAGACCGTTAGACCAATGAATATACCAAGTCCGTTAGACCAATGAATATACCAAGACCGTTAGACCAATGAATATGATATGGAAATTCTAAGTATGGCAATACTGTTACTACGCATGACTAAGCATTTAGTTCGGATAAACATATAATTTGCAAATAGTCATGAATGTAATGAAAATAATTGAGCATGTATCTCCCCCAAAACAGTTATGAAAGCATTAAAACAAGAAAAGTGGGGCTATGGAACTCACAGTAATCCTTATAAAAGTTAAAGTACTTATGAACGTAAATGAAAACAGTTTGAGCATGTATCTCCCCCAAACAGTTATGAAAGCAAGTAAAAGTAGGGGCCATGAAACTCACTTGGTAAACTGAGGCGATGACAAAAGTGAGTACACCGAGGTATAATGTGAAACTTTAATCTTGACCTATGATGAATGTTATGATATGTAATGAGTTGCAATGTAATGTTATGCATGCATTTCGTATGTTATTTATACCATTTGCGGGTTTTGAAAATAATACTTGTCGTCGAAAAATACTCGTTTGACGTCTTGACCCTTCAGAAACCACTTTTCAAGTTTTTACGTCAAAATGTCATCCTACAATGGTTTAATAATGATTTTTGGTGAAATTATCACTTTTCGTCGCAAAACAATGTCGTCGAAATTTTATGAAATTAACAAAAATGGCTTTGGAAAACTAGTCGTAAAATGGTGTACGTCGATCGTTAGAGAACGAACTCGACGGTTTTGGAAAGTTTGTATCAATATCTAGAAGTTTCAGTTCAGGAGTTTTCGTCCAAAAGGTCTCGATCATAAAGATATTAAGGGTTAAAGATAGTGATTTTGGCTAATTGTTGTGCAGAAAAATGAGTTTCGGCCAAGTTTGAACATCCGTAATTAATTTACTATAACTCCGCCTTACAAACAGCTTGTTGTTTTGAAAAATATGGCCGGTGAACTTGATTTTACTAGAAGACATTTCGTTCCAAAAAGTTTCACAACCTCGTTAAAAAAACCCTCAACAGGACGTTACGCTACCAAAATACTTGTATCGTAAAATAATATAGTTTTTCGAAAATAATAGTTACGCAAGTTTATGAAAAAGTGCATATCTTTGTCGTTTCAAATCCGTTTTCTACGTATAATACGTCCTTAGCTTCGTATCGAAGTAAACTAATATATTTTTGAGAAGTCGAAATAATTTGTGAAGCTTAAGGCTCATTTTTGACTCAAACAATGTAAAACAGTTCTGAAATTTCTGAAAATAATATATTTCGTCGTCAAACTTGTAAAATCCATAACTTCTTAGTTATAAGTCCGTTTTATCCGTCAAGCGCCACGGATTCGTTTTCAAGTATATTTTCTAAATATCAAGGCCAAAGTTTCGTACCAACTGTCGGATTTTCCAGAAAAATGAAACAAGGACAGACCACTTTATATAGTTATCGAAAATAGTTTTTCTCGGACAAAACCTATTCTAATCCCTTCAAATCAACTCCAAAGCTAATCTAATCCTACCATACACCTTCTTAGGGTGTCATGGGTTCCTAGACATCATCAAGACCAACCAATACCAAGGGGATAATTATAGGATGACCAAATATATATATATACTCTAAAATCATGAAAATGGTATAAATCACATATGTCTTGCATGTTGCTCCAAAAATAAAAAGATACATATGAAATGATAAGGAAACATGAAAATGAAAGAATCATGCTTACAAGTTAATGTGATGAGGTGCAAGTAACAAGGATTTGCCTAAACACTCTTGGTTTTTATTTCAAAACCTTATAAAGAGTGATAACTAGATTGTAAATAACTTGAACTTGAGAAAGATTTTATGATCCCTTGGAGAACTCTTGGAGGCCGGTTTTGAGGATGAAAGAACCAAGAGAGAAAACTACTAACTTGTATTATTTTTGTGATTGAATGAATGAGAAATGAGTGAACTTTTTCTTTAGAGTGTAGATATAAACAATCAAGAAGCAAACTTTTTCCAACATTAATTGCAACCCTCCCCTTGGCGGTTTTTTGGGGAGGTGTTTGTCAAAATTTTTTTTTTTTATACTTGTATACATTGTGTAAGTAAATATTTGATAAAGTGTAAGTAAATGTGTAGGAAATGTACAAGTAAAGGTAAATGGAAATTTTTAGGTAAAAGTAATTGTTAATAGATCAAAATAGAATGTAATGAGATAATAAAAATTGTAAAAATACATTCCTTGTAAAATTGGAGTGATAAAATAATTACCGAGTAGTTTTTAAGAAAAACGTCGTAATAATATAAATTTAACGATTTATATTCAAAATAAATTCCAAACACTAGTTAAACTCAAAATATAGTTTTTATCAACTAACTGTAAGTATAAAAATATGTCGGGATCATTTTTGAAATTAATGGATTAAATATTCAAAATAATAACTCACGCGATAACGTTTATTAAATATAAAAATTACGCGTTAAATGTGAAATGAAATGTCATGAATGAATTAATGAGATGCAAATGATGTCAATGAAATGTAGACTAATCATAGTCCATATGAAATGTTCGTGATGATATGATCATGAATTCGCCGCTAAACCTTTAAGGTTACGCGAATTTGGAACACGCAAACATAGTTTACGATAAATGTTGAAATAATGAGGCATAAATTGTGTCAAGAAATGACCTGAAAGTACGGGTTGTCACATTCGCCCATCCAAAAAGGAATTCAGTCCTTGAATTCAGTTCGTGTTGGTCTCTCGGGTTTAGGGTTTGATGAGGCAAGCCTTCCCATTTTCGAGCAAAACCCTCAAAAGACTTTTTGGTAACCGATTTTTACTTAATCCCACAACTCATCAAACAAGAACTGTCATACGATTAGGCTAAATCGGTTTAGGTAACAACTTGTTTCTAGCTCGATCTTTGCAACTCATCAAACAAGAACTGTCACGCGGATCAAACTGAAAACAAGTGGTTTGAAGAAAATCTTTTGAAAATTTGGCTCGATTACGGAATTGCTTACACATATAAGCCTACTACTCCCTTCATTGCATGATTCTTCCTGAATTAGACATAGGTGATCGGGCTATGTATAATTTAGGAGTAACTATGCAATGCTTGGACTAATCGACTCATATGTTGTTTGGTGTGGAGTCAACTGATGTTAAAATTGTGATGAACATCGAGGAGAGAAGACATGGAGAAGTGTCGTTAAAATGATAGTTAAAGTAAAAAGAATTAAAATCCTCGTAAATGATAACAAATCGGAAAGAAAATAAAGTACGATAGATGAGAATATTTTACAACTAGTGGTTTATCAAACAGAAATACATCTTAGGTTATAAAGATTCGGGTACGATGGAAAACATAAACTTAGTACGACATAATACATAAGGAGAAATAAGACTTTAGTTCTCGAACTTCTTCAGTCTTCTGCGTCGTTGATACCTTGACGAGCTCCTCCTCCTCCTTCTAACATATATACATTCCCATGAGCACCTTCGACTTGTTGACCTTGGTTTTGAGGACATTGACTTCGATAGTGTCCTTGCTCCCCACATCCGAAGCACGTAACTATAGTCTTGCCTCTACAATTCCTGGCATGGTGTCCTAGTTTTTGACACTTGTAGCACTTAACAGGGCAAAGACCCGTGTGATGATACTTACATCGATTACATAGTGGGTAGGTTCCAGCATAACCTCTGCCTTCTATTGGTGCAGCAACATAAACCATTGCAGTCTCTTGCCCTCTATTCTGTTGTTGATGATGGTTAGTGTTACGGTTTTGGTTGTTGTTATTGTAACCTCCTTGGTCATTTTCCCATTTTCTTTTGTTGTTGTTGATTTGGTTATCGTTGTCGTTGTCGTTTTGGTTATTGTTGTTACGGTTGATGTTGGTGGTGTTGCCCCTTTTTACTACTTGTGCCATGAGCTTTTGAGACAATCGAATAGCTTCCTCAATCGCTATGGTCGAAGAAGTCACATCGCCTTGAATAATCTCGGGAAGTCCTTCAATGAAAGCCTCCAGTAGCTTCTCATTATCCGAAACCATAGATGGACATAACACGGCCAATTCTTGAAACCTTCGAATGTAAGTATCAATGTCATACCCCATAGTTTCCAATTCATAGAATTCGGTCTCCAACTTCTTCATCTCCGTACGCGGACAAAACTTCTTTGTTACCAACCCTTTGAATTGCTCCCAAGTGAGCTTGAAAGCATTCTCCATTCCCATTGGTTGGGCATATGAGTTCCACCACGACAATGCTCCATCGAGTAGTGTACTTGTAGCAAACTTGACCTTACTATCATCCCGCAATTACACAAAGAAAAACACGGACTCCAATTTCTCGAACCATCGCACCATGGCGGTGGCTCCTTCATCCCTTTAAACTTGGTGGGATCTCCACTTTTGAAATCCTTGTATGCGAACAGCTTTTAACTCCGACCCTCCTACATTACCGCAAGAGTAGCAGCAAGCCTAGCGGCTTCAGCAGCTAGCTCAAAGCAGCAGCGGCCATCTGTTTCCGTTCAACTCTTAAAGCATTAGCAATGCTATCATTCACCAACTTTTGAATTGCTGCTTGGGTCATTTCCGGTGTGGCTTTCTTCGGCGCCATATCTTCTTCAAAATAAGAGGAAAGGGTGAGACGTATCAAAGTCCTATGTTAATAATAAGCGCTCTAAAGAGATGTGATAAGAGATGATAAGTTTGAGGTTATTTTTCGAAATGATCGACGTGTTCCGAAAAGATGGGTTATGAGGTGTTGTAAGTGCTTCAATGTATGATGGTTTAGAGACTTAATGTGTGAATAAAGTGTAACTCGACATGTTAGTGGTGAAACAAAGGAGTGAGAGTGACTTCGCCCTGTTTAAAAGTTTATCTCGGCATTCGTCGTTATGATGAATCGGTGATATAAGAATTGTGATAGGGAATGACAAGGAATTCTCCACGTTAGAGTATGGGGAAAAGATAATGGGATGGGCATTTAAGGGCATCCATGTGACAATCGTTTTGAAATGAAAGTAAATAACTCGAAAAATGTACGTATAAATCGCATGCAAAGTGAACATGCACTTGTGATGAAATGATGAGATGCTATGATAATGTAGTTATAGTCTAGGGTCAATGATGCAACCTAGTTCTCTATAATCGAAGCTCGATGCCAACTGTCACACCCCAAATTACATGTTTTGCGTGAATGGAATTCCCGGGGATTGACTGTCATAGCATCATAGTTACAGATATATTGAACGACCTAAAGTGTCGTTTAGAAAACACATCGTTTGATTTAATAAAACAATCAGAGATTACAAAGTGTAGGTCCCAATTGAAAATCATCTCGTACGGAAATAAGTTTGTTACAATTCAAACGATGTTTTAAAGTATGTAAAACCCAAGTGAGACGCATCGTCACCACGACTCCATGATGTGTCCAAATGCATGCCATGAAGTGAATGCCTTAGATACGTGAGATAAAACATGCTAAAAGTGTCAACACAAAGGTTGAGTGAGTTCATAGAGTTTGGATTGAAATGTAAAGCCTTTAAAAATCGTTATGCAAGAAAGGCATTGTAAATCGTTAAAATGTAAAGACTATCAAAATCGTTTATGTAGCAAAGGCATTGTAAATCCACTCGCCCAAGTCCCCATACAAAACTTGCAACCTGTGTGTTCACAACCCACCGCCAGAATATGCATAGTTTATGTTCAAACAGAAATCGTCAAATGAATTCACAAAATAGTGCATGACTCAATGTATCGAATCGTTTATGCAAGAAGGGCATTGTGAATCCACTCGCCCAAGTCCCGCCCATACAAAACTTGCAACCTGTGTGTTCACAACCCATTGCCGAAATGTGTATAGTTTATGTTCAAATGAATATGAGTGTGGTTCAAATCGTTCCAAGACCGTTAGTCCATGAATATACCAAGACCGTTAGCTCAATGAATATACCAAGTCCGTTAGACCAATGAATATACCAAGACCGTTAGACCAATGAATATACCAAGTCCGTTAGACCAATGAATATACCAAGACCGTTAGACCAATGAATATGATATGGAAATTCTAAGTATGGCAATACTGTTACTTCGCATGACTAAACATTCAGTTCGGATAAACATATAATTTGCAAATAGTCATGAATGTAATGAAAATAATTGAGCATGTATCTCCCCCAAAACAGTTATGAAAGCATTAAAACAAGAAAAGTGGGGCTATGGAACTCACAGTAATCCTTATAAAAGTTAAAGTACTTATGAACGTAAATGAAAACAGTTTGAGCATGTATCTCCCCCAAAACAGTTATGAAAGCAAGTAAAAGTAGGGGCCATGAAACTCACTTGGTAAACTGAGGCGATGACAAAAGTGAGTACACCGAGGTATAATGTGAAACTTTAATCTTGACCTATGATGAATGTTATGATATGTAATGAGTTGCAATGTAATGTTATGCATGCATTTCGTATGTTATTTATACCATTTGCGGGTTTTGAAAATAATACTTGTCGTCGAAAAATACTCGTTTGACGTCTTGACCCTTCGAAAACCACTTTTCAAGTTTTACGCCAAAATGTCATCCTACAATGGTTTAATAATGATTTATGGTGAAATTATCACTTTTCGTCGCAAAACAATGTCGTCGAAATTTTCATGAAATTAACAAAAATGGCTTTGGAAAACTAGTCGTAAAATGGTGTACGCGTCGATCGTTAGAGAACTTAACTCGACGGTTTTGGAAAGTTTGTATCAATATCTAGAAGTTTCAGTTCAGGAGTTTTCGTCCAAAAGGTCTCGATCATAAAGATATTAAGGGTTAAAGATAGTGATTTTGGCTAATTGTTGTGCGAAAAATGAGTTTCGCCAAGTTTGAACATCCGTAATTAATTTACTATAACTCCTACTTACAAACAGCTTGTTGTTTTGAAAAATATGGCCAGTGAACTTGATTTTACTAGAAGACATTTCGTTCCAAAAAGTTTCACAACCTCGTTAAAAACAGCCCTCAACAGGACGCTACACTACCAAAATACTTGTATCGTAAAATAATATAGTTTTTCAGAAAATAATAGTTACGGCAAGTTTATGAAAAAGTGCATATCTTTGTCGCTTCAAACCGTTTTCTACGATAATACGTCCTTAGCTTCGTATCGAAGTAAACTAATATATTTTTGAGAAGTCGAAATAATTTGTGAAGCTTAAGGCTCATTTTGACTCAAACAATGTAAAACAGCTTTGCTGAAATTTCTGATAAATAATATATTTCGTCGTCAAACTTGTAAAATCCATAACTTCTTCGTTATAAGTCCGCTTTTATCCGTTCAAGCGGCCACGGATTCGTTTTAAAGTATATTTTCTAAATATCAAGGCCAAAGTTTCGTACCAACTGTCGGATTTTCCAGAAAAATGAAACAAGGACAGACCACTTTATATAGTTATCGAAAATAGTTTTTCTCGGACAAAACCTATTCTAATCCCTTCAAATCAACTCCAAAGCTAATCTAATCCTACCATACACCTTCTTAGGGTGTCATGGGTTCCTAGACATCATCAAGACCAACCAATACCAAGGGGATAATTATAGGATGACCAAATATATATATACTCTAAAATCATGAAAAATTGTATAAATCACATATGTCTTGCATGTTGCTCCAAAAATAAAAAGATACATATGAAATGATAAGGAAACATGAAAATGAAAGAATCATGCTTACAAGTTAATGTGATGAGGTGCAAGTAACAAGGATTTGCCTAAACACTCTTGGTTTTTATTTCAAAACCTTATAAAGAGTGATAACTAGATTGTAAATAACTTGAACTTGAGAAAGATTTTATGATCCCTTGGAGAACTCTTGGAGGCCGGTTTTGAGGATGAAAGAACCAAGAGAGAAAACTACTAACTTGTATTATTTTTGTGATTGAATGAATGAGAAATGAGTGAACTTTTTCTTTAGAGTGTAGATATAAACAATCAAGAAGCAAACTTTTTCCAACATTAATTGCAACCCTCCCCCCTTGGCCGGTTTTTAGGGGGAGGTGTTTGTCAAATTTTTTTTTTTTTTTTTTTTTTATACTTGTATACATTGTGTAAGTAAATATTTGATAAAGTGTAAGTAAATGTGTAGGAAATGTACAAGTAAAGGTAAATGGAAATTTTTAGGTAAAAGTAATTGTTAATAGATCAAAATAGAATGTAATGAGATAATAAAAATTGTAAAAATACATTCCTTGTAAAATTGGAGTGATAAAATAATTATGAGTAGTTTTAAGAAAACGTCGTAATAATATAAATTTAACGATTTATATTCAAAATAAATTCCAAACACTAGTTAAACTCAAAATATAGTTTTTATCAACTAACTGTAAGTATAAAAATATGTCGGGATCATTTTTGAAATTAATGGATTAAATATTCAAAATAATAACTCACGCGATAACGTTTATTAAATATAAAAATTACGCGTTAAATGTGAAATGAAATGTCATGAATGAATTAATGAGATGCAAATGATGTCAATGAAATGTAGACTAATCATAGTCCATATGAAATGTTCGTGATGATATGATCATGAATTCGCCGCTAAACCTTTAAGGTTACGCGAATTTGGAACACGCAAACATAGTTTACGATAAATGTTGAAATAATGAGGCATAAATTGTGTCAAGAAATGACCTGAAAGTACGGGTTGTCACAAAAACAACATCTTTTGTTGCAAACGACGAAAATCAGACCCTTTGAACTTTTCAGGTTTTTCAACATGCGGTTTCTCGTGATCGCTGATACATCTTTGAAATTTCGTTTAAGATTGTTACGAATAATATAAACAAATATGAAATATTACAAAGAAGCGTGATTGAGGCAAAAGCAAGGTCCTTAAACGTAAATTCGGCCCTATCTATTACTTAATCTTTAGAGGATACAATAATCAATCCAAGTATATAAACTTGAATCTAGCGAATCTGATATGTTATTGTGATGGAGATTGATGAGGTTTATGTGTTTTTGATGATTCCAAAGTGGCAAATTCGTCATCTATTTATAGGCACATGGTGACCCTTCAAAACAGTCACAATACCACTTCAAATGGCCTTAGAGACACTTCTATTCGTAATAGTCACGATGGTTCACAAAAATCTGCAGTTAGCGACGACCTAGCGACAGAATAACCGTCGCTAATTGAAACTGATGCAAACAGTCGCGATGGTTCATCCATTGAAGCCTTTTTAATAGATCTAACCGCCACAATTGCGAATAGGTGTGTCTTTTCCAAAATAATGGTTCGTTAGAGACGACTTTGTGACAGAACAACTGTCACTAATTGCCAATTCGTGGGTCACTGTAAAAATACAACAAATTTTATTAGTGATGTTCCAACACTTGTGTGCTAAAAAGTGTTTACCAGGCTTAGATAATTTTAAGATTGGACAAGAATGAAAATTGTATTTAGTTGAGTAAAAGTAGAAGAAATTGATTGAGCTGTTTTACAACAACTGTACCTAAACCTGATGATAGCACGGTGAGGGAAAGCAATATGTAAACAGTCACATCCCGTATTTGATGATTGTTGATGCATAATCTGGCGCGGACTGGATTCAACGACTCTCCTTGGCCGTTAGTCGTCTTCTCGAGACCTAGTAGACCTGTCAACAAAGAGAACTCGTTAGAGTGGACCCGAGGCCGTGAGCCCCGGTCCACCTCCGACGGTTAGTATGCGATGTAGCATCACATAAGTTGTTAGGGTTAGAGATAACCTCCATGTATATAGGACATGGATTAGGGTTTAGGTGTAGAGTGGGCCGATCCGCCGCCTGACCCATTCCTGGCCCAGTCCGGAACATACGTCCACAAGCCCCCCAAGTCTAGTATGAGATAGCGCATGGCTATGTTATGCTAGACTTAAGTTCCGATGGCCGTGAGGTGAAAGTGGATCCCGCATCTTCGCATCCCGGATAGGGCGGCACTCTTTGGACCAAGATACGAGCATGGTGCATAAGACGAGAAGTTCTACTGGTAAGACAAAGATGCGCGTAAGACGGCTTCAGAGTGTATCTTGCTGACAAAGAGGTGTGATGTAAGACGCTTCAGAGATAAATGCGCTGGCGACAAAGAGGGCTTAGAAGACGTGCTTCGCGCATTACATCCGTCTTTACGACCGCATCAAGGCGAATATTTAAATCCGTCTTTGTACCGAGCTTGGCGTTCGCTTCCAAATAATCTGACGCTGCACTTTAAACAAGTTGGTACAATATACCCGGTAGCCCCCAAGTTTGATGGTGCTACTCGGTAGAGCATTAAACTTATTTAATCGCTAAAAACACTCAATGCGAAGATTAAAAGTATATGCCGCGAATCGCAGCATATAAAACCTAATAAAATTAAGCAATATATAGCACATAGCATAAAAATATATAGCACATAGCATATAAGAAAATTGGCGTGCGCACTGGCCGTGGGATGCGCACGACGAAATAATTAATTGTGTTTTTTCTTTACAATGGTGGACGCACCGTGACCGCCACGAATAGACACGTATGGATTTATCTTAACCGCATAGACTCAACGCTTCGGATGATCGCGGATGTTTATACCACGGCTTTTGTCCGGTGCATCATGGCGATTGACTAGCATCGTGATTTTCGCGCGACGCTTTCTCTCGCGAAGATGTCCAACGCACGGCCTAACGCGGGTAGATTTATCATGACCGCGTTGTTCGAGCGCGAACAAAGCGCACAACCGTAAAATTCTGCGCGAATTAATTCGTGGCTAAAAAATAAAATAACTCCGATCGTGCGGATATTTTCTTAGGTCCAATCATGCGGACTAAAATATAAAATAGGTCCGATCGTGCGGATGTTTTAAAATAGGTCCGATCATGCGGGCGATTTAAAATAGGTCCGATCATGCGGACGATTTATCATGTTTTCGCATTTAGCCAAATCAAAGAATATATTAAATCTCAGAATAATATTTTAAGTGAAGATACGCTGTAACAAATCATGTACGCGCACAGGGAATCAGTGAACAACTGAAGATGCTTTTAAAGTGATATTATATTCACACTTTTAGAAATTGATGCAGCATACTGTAATGGTTCTACGCATAGTAGAATATAAAGGTTTACGAGAACTTGTTATGATAATATATAGTTGCCTTATGATAATGATAATATATACCATAAACTTGTCGTCCAAGTTAATAAAATTGACGCGATCTAATTATAATATTACGCATCTAACAATAATGCCTTACCGTAACTTGTCGTCCAAGTTAATAAAATATTTTCCGCATCTAGAGTGATTATTAAATGTTACCGACTTGATGGGAAAGCAAGTTGTAACGAGCTTTTATGCTTTTCTAATATGAGAACACGAAACATAGTTTATTCGTCCACGGACGCCATCCCGTTGATGCATAATCCGGGCGCGGATGGATTCAACGACTCTTAGCCGTAGTCGCCTCGAGCCCTAGTAGACCCATGGCAACAAAGAGAACCTGTTAGGAGTTGACCCGAGGTCCGAGCCCCGGTCCACCTCCGACGGAGTTAGTATGCGCATGTAGCATCACATAAGTTGTTAGGGTTGAGATAACCCGTCATGTATATATAGGACATGGATTAGGGTTTAGGTAGATGTCGCGATCCCGACCCATTCCTGGCCCAGTCCGGACCATACGTCCTAAAAAGCAATTGAGTTCGTTTCACAAACTCAAAACTTTGTGGTGAATGCTTTCTACCAAGGTTTTCAATATCAGGATCCTACTCAGGATCGTTTTCTTGGTTGCAAGATCGAGATCGCAAGATCGGATCAAGATCTTAAGATTCTACTGTAATGTCATTTCTTAATAGTATTTGTAATATTATTCAAATCTACAAATTATTATATATCATAAATACAAAATCATATAAATTTTTCATGATAATTTTGTCATAAATTATGAATATGGAATATTTAATAAGATTAACATATTGATTTTTAAATTCTATAAAAAGTAGTGCATAATTTTGTAGTTTTTTAGTTTGTGGCTCGGAAAAAGTAAGATCGGACCAGATTAGATCATAAGATCTTATGATCAAAATTAAGATCTTATAAGATCTTAAGCTTGGTAAAATCATATGTAGGATCCGGATTGTTTTTGCTATATAGTACCGTAAAATCGTAAGATCATAAGAACAAAATCAGGATCTTAACAACTATGCTTTCTACAATTACAAGGACTCCCGGACACAAGAAAGGATAAATAAGTGGAAGGTAAGCTCATGATAGAATATTATTCTATGAGGTGAGAATTTGTATATATCTAAAAGAAAAAGTATATAAAGTGAAAAGATGGAAAAGAAAAGTAACCCATAATATTTCACATGCATGCCTAACTGTACCTAACTAACCATAGTTAGATATACAGTTACACTGTTATATATTAAAGTCTGATTTGAAAAACACACACATAACATAACAATAACATAGGTGGTTAGTTCACCAGACGTCTTGATAAACGTCTTGTGTTTAATTAGTGTTAGTTTGTTAGTTAATAAAAATGAGAGAGTGTATTTCGATTCACATTGGACAGGCGGGTATTCAGGTTGGAAACGCCTGTTGGGAGCTTTATTGCCTCGAGCACGGTATTCAGGTCTCGTTTTAGATATATACAGTATATTTTTTAAAGCTATATTGTTGAGTTAGTACGTGATTAAATGTAATTACTTATTCTTCGGATGTGTATTGTTAACTAGTTTTAGTTTCAGATCTGATAGTTTATGTTATCCATTCGTAACCTTTATGGTTAGGCAAAACCAATTAACACGATTACGAGAAACATTTAATTATCAATTACTCCAATAGGCTCTTTTATATACTACTACTATCTAACAAATAAGTTTTTTGATTTACTTTTTCATTTTTGGGGTTTTTCAATATATGAGTTTGCATGATATATCATATGCAAAAAAAAAAAAAAAAAGTTTGCCAAAATATATGAAAAGACAAATAATTAAATGCTCGTCATGATAAAGTAATTTATATAGATTAAGATTTAACGTTCTTAAGATATGCCATACTTTAATCTAATTATTTATTATTATTTTTTTTAAATGAGTGGATGTGATTGTTAATATCATCACTAAAATAATAGTCTCTAAACGATTTTTTTTCTATATACATATCATATCACTGTATCAATGTTGCAAAAAAGGTCTACAAGACCGATTAATCGCCACCTAAGCACTAATCTGCCACCAACCTTTTTGATTGGTGCAAATTGGTCAAGGGTGGTTAATGGTGGTCAATAGCGGTCAAGGTCACACTTATTGAAAACATACAAATCTTACCGGAAATACCATAAACCCGCCGAAAACTTGTTTTAAGCACTCATAGTCGCTGTTTATATCTATTACAAGTTGTTGGTATAAGACAAATCTTGCCGTAAATACCTAAAACTCACCCGAAATAACCAAAACTCGCTAGAAATACTAAAAACTTCCCGGAAATGCCAATCCGATTAATCCCGCCTAGATCAATTAGAAGCTACAAGAGGGTCGACCAACCGAAAATTCGAATAATGTGATTTTTCTGGCTCAAAGTTTAAACCAATTTAAGTGGATCTACAAAGGTTGTGTCATTTCGAGTTGTTTTTCGTGATAATGTCTTAATAAGTAGCGGGTTTTTTTTATTTATAATCACAGAGTTTTTAATCACTTTGCGTTATCAGATTTTTATAGTGATGGAAATTGTAGCATAATCTTAAGATTATCTTTGAATTATCCTAGAAAGCAAACCAATAAACTATATAATCAACACCCCTGACTCACTTTCTCATTTTCATTTTCACGGATTATGTTAAATATATATCTGTTTGTTGTCATTCTTGGGTTATAAACTTGAGGCTTGATGATATTTGTTGATGGTTGATTCTTTTATGTGCAGCCTGATGGCCAGATGCCGAGTGACAAGACTATTGGAGGAGGTGACGATGCTTTCAACACCTTTTTCAGTGAAACTGGTGCAGGGAAGCACGTCCCTCGTGCTGTCTTTGTTGATCTTGAGCCTACAGTCATCGATGAAGTCAGGACCGGAACTTATCGCCAGCTCTTCCACCCTGAACAATTGATCAGCGGCAAAGAAGATGCTGCCAACAATTTTGCCCGTGGTCACTACACAAGTATGAATAACCATCAATATATCTGACAAATATATCCCTACCACCGAATGACTACTGATAATGTAATTTTATACTTGTTTACAGTCGGGAAAGAGATTGTTGACCTATGCTTGGACCGTATCAGAAAGCTCGCTGACAACTGCACTGGTCTCCAAGGTTTTCTTGTTTTCAATGCTGTCGGTGGTGGTACTGGCTCTGGTTTGGGTTCCCTTTTGTTGGAACGTCTTTCTGTTGACTACGGAAAGAAATCCAAGCTTGGTTTCACTGTGTACCCATCCCCACAGGTCTCAACTTCTGTCGTTGAGCCCTACAACAGTGTCCTATCCACTCATTCCCTATTGGAACACACAGATGTTGCCATTCTTCTCGACAATGAAGCTATCTATGACATCTGCAGGCGTTCTCTTGACATCGAACGTCCCACCTATACCAACCTTAATCGTCTTGTTTCTCAAGTTATCTCATCATTGACCGCGTCTTTGAGGTTTGATGGAGCTTTGAACGTTGATGTGACTGAATTCCAGACTAATTTGGTTCCATACCCAAGGATCCATTTCATGCTTTCGTCATACGCTCCTGTCATTTCAGCCGAGAAGGCTTATCATGAGCAGCTCTCGGTTGCCGAGATCACCAGCAGTGCTTTTGAGCCATCTTCCATGATGGCCAAATGTGACCCTCGTCATGGAAAGTACATGGCTTGCTGCCTCATGTACCGTGGTGACGTTGTCCCTAAGGATGTGAACGCTGCAGTTGCAACAATCAAGACCAAGAGAACCATCCAGTTTGTGGACTGGTGCCCAACTGGGTTCAAGTGCGGTATCAACTACCAGCCACCAACTGTTGTGCCTGGAGGTGATCTAGCTAAGGTGCAAAGGGCGGTCTGCATGATTTCTAACTCAACCAGTGTTGCAGAGGTGTTCTCTCGCATTGACCACAAGTTTGACCTTATGTATGCTAAGCGTGCTTTTGTTCACTGGTACGTTGGTGAGGGAATGGAGGAAGGAGAGTTCTCTGAGGCTCGTGAGGATCTTGCTGCTCTTGAGAAGGACTATGAGGAGGTTGGTGCTGAGGGTGCCGAGGATGAAGGCGATGAAGATGAGTACTAGACTTCTGTTGCTATTTCAGTTGGTTTGTGTGGTCGCTTGACGACTTTGTTTGTGGATGTTATCGATGTTTGTTTTGTTTCTCGTGTAATTGTGGCCGTGTGACAAGTTACTATCTTCATATTCCTGTTAGCTGGACATGCTTGTTTCAAATATTTTTTTAGCTCATTTTTACAAAGTATGCATTTTATTTTACTGATATACTGCGAAAATGGTTATGAATAATTTCAGCAATAGCAACTTTATGCGACATTTTGAAAATACAAAATTATCCTAATATAATGCATCTCTTAAAAGCTTAGTGTAGTTTTTAATTGCTAGTTTGACCATGTGCAGTTGTGCACACATTTCTTCATGACCATGAGTCCATGTGGATATTTCTACCCTAGGGGTGAGCGAAAAAACCGAAAAGACCGAATAAACCGAAAACCGAAACCGAACCAAACCGAAAATAATCGAATCGAACTAATAACCGAACCGAATTTGCTAAAACCGAACAAAACCGAATTACTAATTCGGTTCTCGTTGGGTGTATGGGGTAGCATTGAACCGAAAACCAATTCATATAAATATTTATATTTTTATATATTTATAAATATATTTATATATTTTAAGTATATTTATATATAAATAAATACTATTAAAAGGTTATCATAATATAATAAAATACTTTTTATGCTCGAAATATATTTTTTTTGCTAAATATCTATCTAATTACTAATTTTTTTTTTAAAAATAGTGTAACTCGGGTTATTCGGGTCAACCCGAAAACCAAACCGAATTAGAATTCAACCGAACCGAACCGAAAACCGAATTTGAATTTGGTTCGGTTCGGTTCTCGGATTGACCTAAAAAAATATTTTAACCGAATTAAGTCAATTAATCGAACCGAACTAACCGAACAACCCGATGACCGAACCGATCAATTAGTTGGGCTAATTGCACAAAGGATTACCCGGTCACTTTTTATAGTTGTGTGTACACAACTATTTTTTTCTAGCTCTATGTAGCATAATTTTACATTTTATCTTTTTGGTGTATAGTATGACCAGTTTTGTATATTATTTGACCAATTTACCTCTCATCCGGTTAAATTTGAGTGTGTAAATCAAAGGTAAAATCATCAAATGATATATACAACTAATCACCCGATACATCAAAAAGGCCGAATTTAAACGTATACTACATAGATTTATAAATAAATAATTGGCTACACAAAAATATAAAAAGTGACAAGTTAGATAAATTTCCGTGTAGTTTACTTAAATTGTTTGCAACTTTTAAAGGCGGTGTCAGTCATGATTCCATGCTTCCCCCATGCCTCACCACCCACCAATAATATCCTGTCACCTCATTTCATACCTCTCTCATGCCTCGCCATACTTTTTTAGTGGCAACCATGATTCCATGCCTCAATTAACTCACCATGCTTTTTTAGTCCACTCCAACGGCTATATACCATCAGTTAACTCACCATGCTTCAACGGCATAAAATGCCGAGCATCACCATGCCTCACTCATGCCGCAGAGGTGGCGGCGGTGTTCATCTTCGGCATGCCCATGCCGATCTCATGCCTCATTCCACCCTAAGTGTACAATAATAAAACAGCTGCGATTTTGTTCACTTTCATGTAATCATGGCTTATACAAGACTAGCAGGGTACCCGCGCGATGCGGCGGCGGGTACCCTGTGACTATATTTTATTGGAATGTGATGTAATGCGACCATACTTTTTTTTAACAATTAATTTACAAATAAAAATAACTTTAGTTAAGACAGTAGTATAATTTCATCTCTTGTTAACCGAAGCTACCACAAACAAAAATCTTGATTTTTTCCTTCAGTACAATCACCTTTAGATTATTGGACCTTAAGAAATGTTTCGCCTAACATTTAGCTAATTTGGATAAGTCCAAATTATAACTAAACTATATTGCTCAATTTAATGACCCTACCAACACAAATATATAACTCCTGCGACCTACAGCCGACCTTTTAGACACAGTAAAACGACCAACATATTATTATTTTTCATTTTTTACAACTTTTTAACAACAAAAAATAAAATTCATTAATAATAAACCACATTACATAATAACCCAAAATACCATTCCTCATACCAAAATTATTTAAAACATTATGCATGGAAAACAAATTTTGGATATCATTTTGTTGCAAGTCCAAATGACATTTTCATATGATAAAGCCCAGCTATTTGATCCATTAGCCCAATATTCGGATAAAGAGTCTAAAACAATATGATAGAAAGTCCAATTATTCAGGCCTAATATCACGCTATTAAAATCTTCATACCCTAAATTTTTCATTTCATTAACCCGATCAAACACACATACATAATCACGCCTTCACCTAATATTTCTCATCTTCATCAAACCGCATCTCTTTCATCCCTCCAAACAAAAAAAACACAGTAATCATCCTTGCATCCACCATCTCCATATCACAATATACCCACGAACCAAAACCCACATGCTATGACCCATACACCTTTAATTTTGTGTTTCTTTAAAAATGACTTTTTTTTTAATAATACAAATGGTGGTTGTTTTTTTTGTATGTAACATGTGACCAAGTGTGTATGATGGTCGAGTAAACGACCCTTCTGCCCAACGACCTTCGCGGACCGATATCTCCGCAACAAGGCTGACCGACAGTGATTTGGAAGACTGAGTCGGTCGACCTTGTTATTGCGCCCAGCCTAATGGCTTTATTTTTAAGTGATTGGCTTAGTAGTTTGATTAGATTGTACATTGTGGTTAAATAGTTGTATTTTTTTATGAAGGGGTGAATTAAATTGTGTATTAATTGTATGTGTTGAATAATGTTTTTTTAGTTTTAGTTGGGCTTTAAATACTTGTAAATGATGCTTTGTAACTTGTATTTGCTTAAAATTCTATATAAGAAAATCTTAAAATAATTAATATGAAGGAAGTTCATCCCTCTATTATAAGATAGTTAGATGTTAGCAATTCTTTAACATACAAGAAGGTTAGGCACAATAGTATATGTAGATTATTAACATCCAAAAAGGTAAAAATAAGATTCTTAAACCAGAAACTTTCATTGCAACAATCGTTGGTGGCGTGAGCACTGACATATAACAAACATCGAACACTCTACACCTTGTAAGAAACATCTTCAGAGTTCTAACTTTTAGATAATCACCTTTATACTTTATAAATAGCAATGGCAACAATCTCCCTTCACAGTCGTGCATGCTACAACTTAAGCTCTTATAATTCAACCGTTTTCGGTCCAGTTCTTCCAATGGCAAGCTCTAACGTTGTACTATTAAACACATGGGGTAGCGTGTTTGGTATGAAGGTCCAAATCGCACTAGCTGAAAAGGGTGTTGAGTATGAGAACAAAGAAGAGGACTTGTCCAACAAAAGCTCGCTGCTCCTTGAAATGAACCCGGTTCACAAGAAAATCCCGGTTCTCATTCATAACGGCAAACCGATATGTGAATCAAATATCATTGTTCAATACATTGATGATGCTTGGAACAACAAGTCTCCCTCATTGTTGCCTTCTGATCCTTATCTCAAAGCTCAAGCCCGGTTCTGGGCTGATTTCATTGACAAGAAGGTACCATAGTTTCCATGTAAAGAAGGCTTGATTTCATATATGAAAATTGTGTATTATGTGATATGTCACTATAGGTCTTTAACATTAATTCTTTTGTTCTTAATTACCTTCGTTTGGTATGTCAGATATACGATGCTGCGAAGAGGATATGGAGTACAAAAGGAGATGAACTAGAAATTGCAAAGAAGGAATTCATAGATTGGTTAAAGGTGTTGGAAGGACAGATTGGAGATAAGCCATATCTTGATTGGGGATAGCTTCGGGTATGCAGATATCGCGTTCATACCCTGCGGCAGCTGGTTTTATACGTTAGAGACCCTTGGGAAGATGAGTATAGAAAAAGAGTGTCCAAAGCTGGTTGCATGGGTTAAAAGGTGCATGGAAAGAGAGAGTGTGTCGAAATCTCTCCCTGATCCTTACAAGATTTACGAGTATGTTTTGCAGTTGCATAAGAAACTTGGTTTATAATTAAGTTATAACTAATACTACCCATAATGTGTATTAGTAAGTAGTAACTATTAGATGATAGGTTATAGGGCTCGACCCATTTATTGTATTTAGGGTTTTCCCTAATCTCGATCGTTGTAATATATATATGTTTCTAATGAAATCAAATAATTCATGGGCCAATATCAGTTTTTATGGTACCAGAGCCTTAATCAACCCTAATCAATCTTCCATTAATTTATTATAACCATAAAATTTCCGACTACCTCCACCTTCAATCCGGCAATCCCTCCCAAATTCCGTCCACTTTCTTCCAGATACTCTAAACCTTTCTTTCTCATATTGATATCGAATGGATCTGTTTCAATCACCGCCGCCCACACCATCCACAAAGATCAATATATATAGTGTTATAGATATCGCCGTCACCATATTTTTGGCCCTTATTCGATTTTCAACAAATCTTAAAAAACAAAACGCGATGGTCAACGACGACAACCCTACTAAGAGGTTCAACCCCAAACAGATGATGTTGTATCCGGAAAGCTGGTCAAGCCAGAAAGCCTATTAAGCCGGATATCCAGGTAAGGGTATGTTTGTTTCAATAAGATGTTTTGGGTCTCAATCTGACTATTACATCTTACTATTAAGAGATGGTTATAAAGTCTGAATCTGAATGAAATAATATTGTTTGTTTTTGTATAATGGTCTGAATGATTGTAATTCTCATATATTTTTTTAAAAAAATATATGTTAAACTATAGCAATACGATGCATAAGTATCTTGTGTAAACACGAACTAAAACAATTCAACCCCAAAGTAACAATCAATCTCGAATTGTTAAAGCTCAAATAAAACCGTAGTTCCAAAAACGATTAGACCCAATTTCTTTTTTCTGACAAATTTGGTTAAACAACAAAATTCAGTCCCAACAATTGTTATATCACAAAAGTTAACTTGGCCAAATATTTAACAAAAATCAGGTCTAAGGAATTAAAGCACAATTTATAATATCAACACAACTTAATTATCACAATATTTCAAACCCTATATATACACACGAATGTTACAACTAATACCACACTCAACCCTATTTATTCTCACACGCCTACACATTTATTTCACAGTTACCAAACCACTTTGTTTCTTAATTTAACTCTTCACAACCAAATCACAAACATCTTTGTACTTGTTTAAGAGTTTCCAAATATACACAAGAAATCACCAATAGTTTACCACGAATATTTCCAATAAATTTTTATTGATGTACCTAGTAAGTGTTTTATTTATCAAAGATCGATGATGGTTAAGAGGTGATAAGACATGTTCACCAAGTCTTACTGAGTAAGACGGGATACCTCTTAACAAATGTGAAAAAAAAAAAAAAAAAAAAAAACGACACATGCGTCTGACCGCCTCCTACTGGTAAGTGGTAAAAGCTTGATAAGACTATTTATTAAAAAAACAATATCTCTCTCTCTCTCTCTCTCTCTCTCTCTCTCTCTCTCTCACCAAAAAGAAAGTTTTTATGAAAGTTTTGTCTTCTAGTCTATTTCGTCAATTAGTGCAAAAAAAGGAAAACGTATCGTATGAATTCTGAGATTAGTAATGGTACATGAATACTAAAGCTACTTCTCGTCTATCTTTAAATGTCGGTAAACTCCTATCTCTTTCTTCTAATAGTAATTTACAGCCAGTTATTTTTCGGTAATAGGTCATCTATACATGTTACCTATTCTGGTAATGTAAAAATCGCTAATCCATATTGATGCAGGTTTTACTGACCATGTCTTAATATTTATAGTGTCTCGCTATACCTATGGTCTACCCTAGTGCACTAACAGGCAGTGTACCCGGTCGCGTGTAGTGTAGTAAACGGTAAAGCCGAGGTCATCCCAAGAGCTATGTGTGTTCGATTATTACTAAGTCTAGTGTCACAGAATAATAATGGTTTCGATAGGGATTTAATTAATTAAACTACTAATGCAGAATAAAATAAAAGCAGATAAAAGGATAAAGGGAAATCAATAGAGGAATAGTGGTGCTAACCTAGTCAATCCTCCTAGCTAGTTATGTCTACGTCTACCTACTTCCAATTACTTAGGTGGAGTCAAATTGAGATGACAACATTTGGTCAATTCGCCCTAACCTATCGAAAGATGCCACCACGGAGAAATCAGGTGCACCGTCATAAGTCATGTTGTTCCTGGTTCCCTAAGCCAGTCATTAAGTACCGCTACATGCTAGATTCATAATAGTGAGTGCCCGGCCGTTAGGAACTTAGACACTACACCCCCAATTCTTAAGTTCATCCAAATGATAGGTGATCAGTTGGTCAAATCGCACAAGTAGAAAGAGTCGTCAGTTGGTCATATCTTACCCTTCCCGTCTCAATCCGCTCACCTAGGGTCAGTTGGTCATATCTCCTAGGCAATTGGCCTCTACCGCCACTCAAAATTACCGAACGAAGGGTGGCTACCAATGAACTATACATGCATACACTTAGAAATAATTGTACGGAAGTAAAGGTAAACGCAAACAAAACAATTAAGGAATCATAACTAGGCTAGCACCAAAGGGTGCTTAGCCGCTCATATTAATCATGCAAATCAATTCAATATTCAAAGGTACGAAATACATGAATTGAAAGTAAAAGAAATATAAAACGCTAATGCTTATCGTAATGGAGTGACTTCTCCCTTGGAAACAGCTCCGTATGCTCCCCTAGACCTGCCTTGAGCTTTTTCCCACGTTCTCAGAGTGTTGTATGTGGAATGGGATGATTAGAAATGCTGAAATTTGTGGGGTATTTATAGGCCAGATCTGGGTTACGGCGTAACAAATATAGGAGTTACGCCGTAACCTTCTATTTCTTCGTAAAATGCACTAGATCTGCTGGTTACGGCGTAACCTTATTAGTGGTTACGCCGTAGTCTTCAATAAACTCGGTTACGTCGTAAGTGATACAGTAGTTACGGTGTAAGTATCAGCGGCGTGGAGCCTCATTTGACCTAATGTAGTTACCTCGTAACCTTTGGGAAGAGTTACGCCGTAACCTCTTGATAAGTTGGTATTCTGAGTCACGCAATAGTTACGGCGTAATGAGAGAGATGAGTTACGCTGTAACTTCTTCAAAATAGCATACTGTGATAAATCTTTAGATATTTTTCCATTTCCGCGTCTCTTTAGCTCCAATGCTCGTAATTTACCTGAAAGTGGAAAACAATGGAAAACAAGCGTAAATCCATATAAATGATATAAATATCGAGCATTATCGGGGGAAATTGACACTTAATATTCAGGACTATTTGATGTTATCAAATATCCCCCACTTGAACTCTACTTGCCCTCAAGTAGACCTTATTAGAAAGATTCCTAAAATGATATCTCCCATAACCTGAAAAATATGAATTTATAAATCCCTTATGCTAGAATAAAACAAAGCCAAACACCTCACGAAAGGGGAACAAACACTCAAATCTCTCAACTATTCTAAGTGTCAATTTCAGGGTGATCACTCAATTGCACAGTCATAGCATGTATTCTTTCATATGCTTGGCGGTTACACAAATCTCCACCACTAGAGTTAAGGGCTAAACAATTCTTGAAGGCAATATGGGTAGACACGACAAAGGTTAAGGGGTGACTCGTCATTACTAACATGTCACGGCGAAGTGGACAAAATCAATGATACATGACCAAATCCATGGCCAAGATACCAAAGATTGCTCGCTGCATCACCTAGACACGCTTAATGACTAAAAGAGTAGGATAAGACATGGGATATATAATTGGTGTAAAATAAAAAAAACAAGCAGGTAGTCTAAATCTATAACTAAGTCATCACCACTTACCGTCCGTCCAAAGTTCAAGCTTAGAAGCCAAGAAACCGGATCATGAAATGCAAGGTAGATGTGTCATTAGAGGACGTCGTGATGGGCACACTACCTTTTCTTCTTCTGTTGGCATAACTACCAACTCCAATCTTCAAATGTGACAGAGGTTGCCTCCTCGATACTAATCAATAAAGCTCATACTACAGTGCTTAAGTTATAACATCGCACTTTACAATAACTCAATCAACTTTTTTTTTTCAACATAACATAATAACATAACATCCCCCCACTTGAGATGAACAATGGGAATTCAGGGGGTCTTCAATGATCTTCATAAATGTTGTCGATGAAAGCGTGATTTCCAAACCTTTCCACTCGAACCTTGAACTTAGGCAAATGATGACTTCCCAATCACAAATAAAGAATATAGGGTAGGCTAAGGTGTATAGGTGTAACGAAACAATATATTGGGTTGACAAAATGAAAGGAATGACTCAGAAGGGTGTATCTAGAGGTATCTTGCATTAAAGGTGAGTGCAACAAAAGGGTTTCACATGGGGGTCAAGAAGTCGAGGTGACTAATCGATAGACTCATAATGGTAGGCTGTTTGGGTGATAATCCTATAATATTGACTTCTAAAACTAAAAAGTCCAAATACATCGAGCTAACTCAACATACCTCGTCTATGGTCTCGAAATGATGCAAAGGCCAAGTTCTAAAGTTTACAAGCTACCGGCACACTCATAATTTGGTGGATTTGGGGTAAAATATTAGAAACGGATAAGGCTAATCTCACCATATAATATCAAGGGTTGTATGTGCTCGGCTAAGGTCTAATCTAGTTAGGTTAGGAAAAACATGTCAAAATTTTAAAAATGGCATAATTTTTCAAAATAAACTAGAAAAATGAGGGTGAAATAAAGTTCAAGAGATAATTCTACTCCCGTCCCCTCACTTGAATTGTACAAAGTCCCTTTTTTACTAGGCATTAAATAAAGGTGAAGAGAAAGGTAGAATTAGAGCGAGAACTTCACTGAAATTTGCTCCATAAAGAAGAAGTCCCACGAAAAAGAGACGTGCCTTCGTATAAGCGTCATGAGCAAACTTCAATCCCTGAAATCACAATACCGACAAGCATAATTCTAAAAAGAAAAAAAAAATGAAAAATGAAAAATAAACCTAACTCACTTTCGTAGGAATCACGGTTGCATTTAGCGTATGCAACAAGCCTTTTAAACCACTTGGTGTCCCAAGTGGACGAGTGAAGTCTCGTGAGGGTTTACAGGGAACACACCCACAAAGTTCATTTAAAACTAATACAAGGTTACTGTGTTTTAAAATGAAAGAATTAAAGCATAGGAAAGTTACGTCGTAACTCTTTTGAAGGAGTTACGCAATGGCAAAACTGGAATGAGCTGCAAAGCGAGTAGTTACGGCGTAACCGAGATGGTATTACGCGTAATAGGTAATCGTCAAGAATTACTGGTAAGATGTTGGTTACAGTAATCACCAAGATGAGTTACGCCGTAACTCTGTTGAGATCAACAAGCTAGCACAATTAGTTCCTCGTTTCTTGCAAAAATGGTTAGAAAACACAAAACCCAACAGAAAAGGAAATAAAACAAAAGAAAATGATAATTCGGGTTGTCTCCCGAAAGAGCACTTTTCTTTATTAATGAGTCTTTAAGTTAGACTCAGAGCTGCGGGGCTTCTATGGGGGCCTTTGGACTTGCCCCACTTCTTCAATATCTTTCATCAAGTTATGCCTCATCCATGCGACATTCGAAGCAGTTCAGAGGTATTCATTGGTTTCGATTTTACGGACTTTACAAAATTTTCTTCCGGTCCCAGGTGGTAGCGAGTGAATTCATATTTTTCGACAATAATTGGAGGTGGTCTTTTGTAGGGAATCCCCAGAAGTTTGCATCTCCTTTGTTCGTAAGCTTCGTCATCGGGATCAGTGAACTCCTCATTTCCTTGCAGCTCAAGGTAATCTAGGATCCCCTCAATATCATCGTCATCAGAAGCTGTATCCTTGAACCATTCTTCATCGAGCAGATTCTCCACTAGAACGCGCTTGCATTCTTCTTTTTCATCACTAACAAACTCTTTGTCATTTTCAATTATTATTTCACTCGTGTTGTTGAGACTTTCGTTGTTTGAATTTTCTCGATCTATGTACTCCTTTCAAATCTTCTCTTTGGTTAATGTGTCCACATGTCCATACTTAATCTTCACCCAACTATCGAATCCTAGGTTGTCCAGCCAAGGCAAAATCGTTCTCTCCTCATCATTGGTTGAGGACCAAAAGAATTCATCTTTTCCTATTCTTCCAGAGCTGCTTCCCCCGTTACACATATCATCATACGGGTTGCATGACGCCCAGAAAATTTCCCTAGGAGATTTTATTCTTTCGCACCAGTGACTGCGTAATTCCTTGTTGTCAGTTTCACTTAAATGCTCATCCGTACAGTATATGTCATTATTAGCCTCTTCGTTTTTTCTGAATGTGCTCCTCGTAATCAAATTTTAACTTCTTAAGGAGATTCGGGTTAATCTTGGCATCCCCGAATTGTATTGCGTACCAGTCAGCAAACGCCAAATCACCGAACTTTATACAATGTCTTTCGCGCTCATGAGGGCATGTCAATTCTTCCTCTCTTTCACTAATTCCGCCATTGCAATACTCACGGAAGGGGTTGCATATAGGCTATGCTCGTGTGGACTCTTCTTCAGTTATGATGACAAGAGTACACCAGTGAGTGATGAGTGGCTCTTCTTCGTCTTCAAAGGAGAGTTTCTCGAGTCTTTCATCATCAGTATATGCCGGCCACATAAATTTGTTATGGTTGATCCTATCCTTATTGCTTCCGCGATCACAAACCTCATTTCTCGGATCACAAGAAGCCCAAAGATCGTACCAATCTCCCATAGCAACTGGTATCATTTTGCACCAGTGATATTTCTTATTAGAGTTGGGCAGAGGACACAAGTTGATGTCATGGGACCAGTCCTTTCCTGATTTTCAGATTCTTCTACTTCGAGGAATTTTTCTGCCCACGTATCCCAGTTACGCCGTAACTGAGTTTCTTGGTTACGGCGTAATTCACTAGAGTCGTTATCCTCGTTGTTTTTCATAACCACGTTATCGCTGTCAAATACATAGTTACGTCGTAACTCATTAGGCGGGTTACGGCGTAACTCAGATCTGTCGATGAAAGCATCCCTCAAATCCGCTTTAGTGGCCTGAACCTTCGAGTTATCATCAGCAAAAATCACTTTACATTCCATAGCTGATTTAGATCCTTCAGGTTTATCGTTATTCCTCCTTACTTTTTCGCTGAGCTTCTCCACCATGGATTCTAGGTTTTTCAGAGTTGTGTCGTGCTTGGAAAGGTTTCGTGTTTTCCTGGAATTATTTTAACCATTCATCTTGCTCCTTTTGTCTTTGGGCTGAACTTTCCAGGAACTTATTAACTGTTTCTTCAAGACTGGGCTTTCTTTTTCCATAAGGCCCACGGTTGTAATTTCCACGATACCCATTACTATTTCGATTATCCCCGTAAAACGGTCGATTTTCTCCATACTTAGCTTCTTCAATATTCTCGTCGTCCTTATGAGGACAATTCTTCGTAAGATGTCCTCCTCCACAGCTTTCACAACCTACTTGGATGGCATGAATGGTTTCTCTGACCTTTAGCATATCTCGACTAAGATTTTCAATTTCTTGGCGATTGCTGCAATTCCGTCTAAACTTCCGCCTCGGTTTCTTTTACTCCCACCGTCGTGCCATTTTTGAGAGTGATCCGCCATTTTTTGAATGGCTTCAATTGCAGTGGTAGGAGTCATGTTCGGGATAGGTCCTTGATAGTCTAGCATTTGCCTTGTAGTTACGTTAATTTCTTTGTAGAAAATATTGACCTTCTGCTGGTTATTCAGATCATTGGTAGGACACTTGTAGAGGAGATCGTTGTATCTATCCCAAGCTTGATACAAGGTTTTGTTGTCTTCTTGTTTGAAATTATGGATCTCCAAAAGCTGGCTAGAAATCTTCGATGGTGGACAATATCTCTGAATAAAGTGCTTCTTAAGTAGCGCCCAAGTATTAATTGCCCCGACGGGCAATTTTTCGATCCATCTTCTGGCAGCTCCAGAAAGAGTCATAGGGAATACTCTAAGCATAACAACATCGACACGCCCGGAATGTTGAAAAGGCTAGCAATGTAAAGGACATTTTCAACGTGCTCATATGCATCTTCGTCCCTGTTTCTTGAAAAAGGGTTAGCGCGAAGCTCCCTCATAAATTGGTCTTTGATTTCGAAACGGACATCCGCTCCAATTGCCGGTCTTACGAGACCCGGCCCTTGTTCCGCTCTTGTCAACGCCAAGTATTCCTCAAGAGTGAGGTCATCGATGTTAACAACTTCCATGGTACCTGAAAACTTGAAATATGATCGTGAGAAAAGTTTAAAATGAAATTAAAGACTTAATATCAATCCTAATATAACTCCCGGCGCGGCAAAAACTTGATGCAGCTTTTACTGACCAGGTCTTAATATTTATAGTGTCTCGCTATACCTATGGTCTATCCTAGATTTATAGTGTCTCGCTATACCTATGGTCTATCATAGTGCACTAACGGGCAGTGTACCCGGTCGCGTGTAGTGTAGTAAACGGTAAAACCGAGGTCGTCCCAAGAGCTATGTGTGTTGGATTATTACTAAGTCTAGTGTCACAGAATAATAATGGTTTCGATAGGGATTTAATTAATTAAACTACTAATGCAGAATAAAATAAAAGCAAATAAAAGGATAAAGGGAAATCAATAGAGGAATAGTGGTGCTAACCTAGTCAATCCTCCTAGCTAGTTATGTCTACGTCTAGCTACTTCCAATTACTTCAGGTGGGGTCCAATTCGAGAGGACAACATTTGGTCAATTGGCCCTAACCTATTAGCAAAGATGCCACCATAGGAGAAATCAAGTGCACCGTCATAAGTCCTGTTGTTCCTGGTCCCCTAAGCCAAGTCATTAAGTACCGCTACATGCTAGACTCATAATAGTGAGTGCCCGACCGTTTGAAACTTAGACACTACACCCTCCAATTCTTAAGTTCATCCAAACGATAGGTGATCAGTTGGTCAAATCGCACAAGTAGAAAGGGTCGTCAGTTGGTCATATCTTACCCTTCCCGTCTCAATCCGCTCACCTAGGGTCAGTTGGTCATATCTCCTAGGCAGTTGGCCTCTACCGCCATTCAAAACTACCGAACCAAGTGTGGCTACCAATGAACTATGCATGCATACACTTAGAAATAATTGTACGGAAGTAAAGGTAAACGCAAACAAAACAATTAAGGAATCATAACTAGGCTAGCACCAAAGGGTGTTTAGCCGCTCATATTAATCATGCAAATCAATTCAATATTCAAAGGTACAAAATACACGAATTGAAAGTAAAAGAAATATAAAACGCTAATGCTTATCGTAATGGAGTGACTTCTCCCTTGGAAACAGCTCCGTATGCTCCCCTAGACCTGCCTTGAGCTTTTTACCACGTTATCAGAGTGTTGTGTGTGGAATGGGATGATTAGAAATGCTAAAATTCGTGGGGTATTTATAGCCGGATCCGGTTACTGGCGTAACCAATATAGGAGTTACGCCGTAACCTTCTATTTCTTCGTAAAATACACTAGATCTGCTAGTTACGGCGTAACCTTATTAGTGGTTACGCCGTATTCTTCAATAAACTCGGTTACGTCGTAAGTGATGCAGTAGTTACGGCGTATGTATCAGCGGCGTGGAGCCTCATTTGACCTAATGTAGTTACGTCGTAACCTTTGGGAAGAGTTACGCCGTAACCTCTTGATAAGTTGGTATTCTGAGTCACGCAATAATTACGGCGTAATGAGAGAGATGAGTTACGCCGTAACTTCTTCAAAATAGCATACTGTGATAAATCTTTAGATATGTTTCCATTTCCGCGTCTCTTTAGCTCCAATGCTCGTAATTTACTTGCAAGTGGACAACAATGGAAAACAAACGTAAATCCATATAAATGATATAAATAACGAGCATTATCGGGGGAAATTGACACTTAATATTCAGGACTATTTGATGTTATCACATATCGTCCACTCTAACTTGGTAATGTCCTAGTTACCCCAGTATCATTACAAACGTCGTCATTGTTCGAAAAATCACCAAGGATAATGAATGCTCTATTGGCTTTCATCCTTATAGTTTCACTATACGAGATTACCAATATCCGTCAAACCCTTCTTCGTTGTGGCAACACTGCCGATCTATATCATATGATTGCTATAAATGGCATTATTATCTGCTTTTTCTTGCCCCAAAACTTTTCAACAAAATTGGAAATCTGAACATATAATTCGTACAATTAACAACCTCTTGCCTTCACTTCTTTTTCAAGGAAATTTACCCCTACCTTTTGGGTAGAAGCACTTCATATGTCGGCCTATCTTTTAAACATATTACCATCCACCTGCATTAATAATGAGACCCCTCAATTTTGCCTATATAAGACTCACCCCGATAATTTCACTCTTCATACTTATGGGTGTCTATGTTACCCTTACATTTTCACCAATAATAAACTCGAGCCACATGCCAGTCTTTCTATATTTATTGGTTACCCCACGAGTCACCGTGGGTATCGTTGTCTTGACTTGGCTACATTCAAAGTCATCATTTCTCACTATGTCACTTTTAATGAAACTACGTTTCCTTATGGTTCGATGACTCCCCATGCCTAACCACCTCATATTTTCCTAGACACCCACCAAATATTATTGCACAACATCTTGCTAACCCACCTACTATTCCCGCTAACCCGATACCTGATCCACCACGAAGTCCACAACAGATTGGTCCAACTTAGCCGACCAAAAAAGATGGCACTTCTGTCTACCAGCCCAATCGACTATTGTTTTGGACTCCCGAGCCTACTCGCTCGCTGTCAAACCATTCACTACCCGCATCCCAACAAGTACCTCTACAACCAACCAATCCCAATCATGCTTCAAATCATCCCATGCTCACTCGCTTTCGTGTTGCCTCTAATAGGCCCACTCAACGTTTTACTTTAAATGTGTCTATTGTTAGTCCTCTTCCTAAGTCTTATAGTGCGACTTTTAATGATCATAATTGGAAAAAGGCTAGGCTTCATGAATATAATACATTAATTAGAAAAACTACTTGGGTTCTTGTGCCTCGTCCATCTGGTGTGAACGTTGTTCGCACCATGTAGTTGTTCAAGCACAAGTATTTAACAGATGGTTCTCTTTGTCGTTACAAGGCTTGTCTTGTGACGAATGGTAGTTCACAGCAGTTTAGGGTGACGCCTTTAATCCGGCCAAGTGACCATTATTTGTACTGTTCTCATTCTTGCAGTTTCTCGACATTAGCCTATTTATTAGCCTAATGTCAAGAATGTTTTTTTTCATAGTAGTTTATCTAAGACCGTTTATATGCATCAGCCACATGGTTTTTGAGATCTACGACATCATGATCATATTTGTCTTCTATAGAGGTCTCTTTATAGACTAAAGCAAATTCATTGGGCCTGGTTTAAGAGATTTGCAGGTTATGATACTCGTGTTGGCTTTCATCATAGTCGTTGTGGCTCCTCGTTGTTTATATACCTCAATGGGACTCGTATTTCTTACATATTGTTATATGTTGATGATATTGTCTTGATTGCCTCTTCCACAACACCGTTACACCGTGTTATTGCTTTTCTTCATCAAGAGTTTTCTACGACTGATCTTAGTCAGCTTTATTATTTTCTTGGTATTTTTGTTGCTCGTTCTTCTGCAGGGATGTTCTTTTCTCAAGAGAAATATGCTTATGAGGTTCTTGAGTGTGCGCATATGCTCAGCTGTAATCCTTGTACTACTCCGGTTGACACATATTCTAAGCTAGGTGCTGATCGTGATCCAGATGAGGATCATACTTTGTATCGCAGTCTAGCATGTGATCTTTGGTATCTTACGTTTACTCATCTTGATATTTCTTATGCGGTACATTAGGTATGTTTGTTCGATGCACTGTAGGGTATGGTTTATAGTTTTTTTCTGCTTCGACATCTTATTTGGTTGCATATTCTGATGCTGATTCGGTAGGTTGTCCTACTACTCGTCGGTCAAATCTTGGGTATTGTATGTTTCTTGGCAACAATCTTATCTCTTGGTCCTCTAAGCGTCAAGTTACGCTTTCTTGTTCTAGTGCTGAGGCTGAGTACTGGGGTATTCCTAATGCTGTTGCTGACACTTGTTGATTGCGTAATATATTGCGTGAGCTTCACACGCCATTATCTTATGCTACACTTATCTATTATGATAATGTTAGTGCAGTTTATATGTCTTTTAATCCCATGCAGCATTAGCGCACGAAGCATATTGAGATAGACATATATTTTGTTTGGGATTTACTTGTTATTGGACATGTGCATGTTTTTTTCTCACTTTTATCCACTCTCACACCCCCTACCTACCCACACATATTTTTAATTAAGACTTGCTTTCAACATTTTTTAGAAAATCATATATCTTAAAAGCCATTAATCGTTAGGCGAAATAAATTGCACTATGACGACAAGTATTAATTATATTTCAATAAATGGGCACTTTCATATACTTTCTACATTTATATTTTGGTTTTCTTGGTACATGAGTTTGCATGAAATATCTCTTGTGATATAACACTAATCTGTAAGTTCGAACACTCACATGCTGTCGTAAAATGAGCATAAGTATTTGTGTAAAACTTTAAATAATTCATCATATTTTGCATTGAAAAATACACGTCCTTAGCTTTCTAATCATATATCATATATAATTTGAACCTCAAAAGCAATACAGTTTATTCATAGAAGTTAAAGAAAATAGATAATTTTTTTCCATATATTTTAACTCGTTTGATATATCCATATAATATAACACTAATCTTTAAGTTCGAATACTTAACATGTTATCGTAAAATAAACAGAAGTATTTTTTATAGAACTCCAAAAACTTCATCAGTTTTTTCATTGAGAAATACACACTTTTGGCTTTCTAACCATATACCACGCATAAACTTGACCCTCTAAATTAATACAGTTTATTCATAGAAATTAGAGAAAATGGAAGTTTTTTCTTGTATCCAAACTTTCTTGGCATATCACATATGATATAACACTAATCTGTAAATTTGAACACTCAACATGTTTTCATAAAATGAGCGTAAATATTTGTATAGAACTCTAAAAGGTTCATCGTTTTTTTATTGAAAAATACACGTCCTTAGCTTCCCAATAATATATAACACTTAATATTTGAACCACTATAGTAATACAATTTATTCATAGAAGTTGGATAAATATTGATATTCAAACTCATTTGATATAGATAACACTAATTTGCAAGTTCTATCATCGAAATGCGGTTGTAAAGTAAGTATAAGTATTGTATAAAACTCCAATAGATTCATCATTTTTTTGCATTAAATTTACACATATTTAGCTTTCCAACAATATATCACACTTAATATTTAAACCATTAGGTCAATAGAATTTATCCACATAAGTTAGAGAAAATATATAGAAGGATTTTTTTTATATTCAAACCTACTTATTATATCACATGTGATATAACGCTAATCAATAATGATAGAACAATTTTCATAACTCACACCATAAATCACATGTGTTTTTTATGGTGCAAATTATCAGTTCCACATCAACAAAAGTACAAAATTGATTTTTAATTTTTTTTTTTTGTGTTTTGTACAACTTCAACGAAATAAAAGCTCTGATTTAATATTTGAAATATTTGTGTGATATATGATTGGAAAGCTAAAGATGTTTATTTTTTTAGTGCAAAAGACGGTGAATTTTTTGAGTTATACACAAATACTTATGTCTATTTTACTACAGTTGTTTAGTTTCGAACTTACAGATTAGTGTTATATAACAGTTCATATATCATGCAAATTCTTATACCAAAAAATATATTTTATCCAGAATATATGAATGTGTCCCTCTATTGAAAGATAATTAAATTCTCGTTAGGGTGGTGTAATGTATATACGTTAACAACGATTAACATTTTTGAGATATGTAAATTTTAAAGAGGAAGGAAATGAGTTTTAAACAAAAATATTAATTAATTCCTGATTTCTTTTATTAATTATCAGATATGTATTGGGAGGTGATTTGCACACTCTCATTAATAATTGAAACGTTCAAAACTTAAAGTGTTTGAACATTTGATAAACTTAATTAAAAGTAATGTGAGGATATATCAAGACATATTCAAATTTAAATATGCCAATAAGTTATATGAGTGTGCAAATCTATTTATTTCTCTTTCAATATAAAGTACCTAAATGAAGTTTCTCGTGAAAATAACATTCCTATTTTGTTTTTTTTTCTTTGCAACGTGTAGTAAGCAGTGACAGGTATCAAAGATGGAAAACTCTACACCTTGTAAGAAACATCTTCAGAGTTCTAACTTCTTTTAGATAATCACCTTTCACTTTATACTTCTATAAATAGCAATCCTAACAATCTCACTTCATAGTCATAGCTGAGTCAATTGCTTTCTCACCACATTACATACAACTTAACCTTATAATTCAACTTTGTTTTTCGTCCAGTTCTTCAAATGGCAAGCTCTAACGTTGTACTCTTAAGCACATGGGCTAGCGTATTCGGTATGAGGGTCCAAATCGCACTAGCTGAAAAGGGTGTTGAGTACGAGTACAAAGAAGAGGACACGACCAACAAAAGCTCGTTGCTCCTTAAAATGAACCCGGTTCACAAGAAAATCCCGGTTCTCATTCATAATGGCAAACCAATATGTGAATCCAATATCATTGTTCAATACGTTGATGATGCTTGGAACAACAAGTCTCCTTCATTGTTGCCTTTTGATCCTTATCTCAAAGCTCAAGCCCGGTTCTGGGCTGACTTCGTTGACAAGAAGGTACCGTGCGTATAGTTCCCATGTTTTTTAGTTAGATATGAGGTACAATAAGTTGAGTCATAACATAATATATCGTGTTCACCAATTAAAAACAAGTTAGATATATAAAACTCTTTCTTTTAATTATAAAAAAGGGCTCACATATTCGTTTAATGTCGTTATAAAATCAATATGATTAATTATGAGGTACAATAAGTTGAGTCAAACATAATATATCGTGTTCACCAATTAAAAACAAGTTAGATATATAACTCTTTCTTTTAATTATAAAAAAGGGCTCACATATTCGTTTAATGTCGTTATAAAATCAATATGATTAATTATGTTTGACTTAACTTGAAAGGATCTTGATCTCAGAATAATTAAGCTCCATCTAGTGAATGAGTATATCTCGCTTTTACTTAATAAAAAGCTAGTAAAAAGTCTCTTACAGACACTTTTTTAAATGGGTGTTAGATACTCACACCATTTTTTCAGAGGCTTTTACATATATGTCCTTTCTTATTTTAAAAATTACATATATATCCTTTGAATGCATTAAAAGCACTGTACTTTATGCATAAAAAACTAGTACAAAGAACATATATTCATTTAGGGAATGATATACATGTAAATCTCCTTATACATACACCACAATTGTGTATTAGGGTGAGCACCGAAGGTTCAAAACCGAACCGGACCGACGAAACCGACCGAACCGACATAAACCGAACCGGACCGACAGCCCGTCGGTTCGGTTTCGGTTTCAGGTCCTACATGCTTTCGGTTTCGGGTCGGTTCGGTCCGGTTCGGCCCAAAACCGACAAAAACATGCCAAAATACACATAGACCGACAAAACCGAACCGAACCGACAACATTCGGTTCGGTTTCGGTTCGCATTTTTCACGGTTTTCGGTCCTCGGTTTTGTCGGTTCGGTTCGGGTCGGTTTATGACCGACTCTCAGCCCTATTGTGCATTACTGTCTTTTACAATGTGCATTAAAATGTTGTACAGTGTGGTGTATGTATAAGCAGTGGTGGATCCAGGAAATTCAAACATGTGTGGCACAAAAAATATTTTTTACCTCAAGTTCTAACTTATATAGGATAACAAGTACGATAGTTACACAACTTATATATAAGTTAACAAAGTTACCTCGATCAAACTAAATTAATTTACCCTTTCGATCTCTCATAGATTGGAAGCGCTTCATCACATCTTCATTTTTCACATTGATGAATACTTCTTTCTCTATGCTACAAACTAGAGCATGGTTCAAAAATCTATTACCCATTCGATTACGGAGATCCGACTTTATCAACTTCATTGTAGAAAAACATCTTTCAACTGTTGCAGTAGCCACGGGCAAAACCAAAGCGAGCTTCAATAACTTATATATCAAAGGAAAAGACTTATGTTTATCTAATCTCACCATCTCCGTAGCAAGCTCTGTAATAGTATTCACCTTTGAAAAATCTTCATTTTGAACCACATTCACACGATATAGGTCAAGCTCACGCATAAGATGAAACCTATCTGAATCCGTAAAATCATCCGGATATAAAGTAGTCAAGGTAATGAGCTTTGAGGCGTCCAACATAGAAAATGAAGCACTCGGACTCAAAGCTGACATATTACTAAGTAAGTCTGTGCTTATCTCGCTAAAGCGATCACCAAACTCTTGGATTTGCATATCCAAAACTGTGTTAAATATGTCAATCTCAAAATAATGTCGATTCGTTATGCCAACTGTTCTATTTCTTTTAGCCGCACATGCTTCATCCATCTTCAACACTTCAATACCATACTTTGTACAAAACATGTTCACTTTCTTCAAAATTGTTTCAAACCCATCTACTCTAAGTGTCATCAATGTCTCTTTTGTTCCATTAATCAATGATGTTAGTATCAACCCTTTTTAAAATACTAGGCGAGTACCCGCGCCTAGCGGCAGCGGTTTCTAGCGTCAGATAATTAATGATTTGTGATACTATGGTGAGTGTTTTGTGTAGCGTTTAAAATAGAACGTGAACCCATGAAAATGAAATTGCAAACGGTTGTACTATACGATAACTAAAGTCTAGACAAAATTCTTAACATCTATCAAACAACATATTAAAACATTTAATGAAAATGAAAGTAAACATTACATCAGTTATGAGATAAAAACTAACAACAGACGTTCCTTGTCGCGTAAAATTAACAAGGATGGGATTAATGGTGCTGTTGTTAAGAAGAACGCAAGTACCAAAATTAACATGAATGTGATTAGCAAAAAAAAATGGCTAATTTTGGCTATTTTATAAAAAATTTGGTCACGTTTAGCCCAAATTTTCTTTTTGAAATGGGCGTATTTAGCATATTGAAAAGTTAAATGTGCACTAACGGGCAAATATTTTCTCTTAATTGTAAAACATTATAATCGTTTTTAAAAAAAAACTTATATATATAATATATTTATATAGCGACAGATCGTTTTGTGTTAAAAAGTTCATGGGTTCTAAACGAAAAATAATAAAAGTTTGAAGATTTGGGGATTAAACATAATGTTTTGAAACCGATTACGACCGGGTGGTTCAACCGGTTGAACCGTTCCCGTCCAAAACGGTCGATTTAAACTGAGTCATCCCGACAGGTTGGATCAAAATGGGTCAAATTAAACAGGGTCAACCCACCGGTTTTGAAGCGTCCGGGGTCAACCCGGTTTTCGATATGTATTAATAGTTTCAAATTTTCACTTTTTACTTTTTGGTTTTCCTTTATATATAGTGTAACAGGGGTACCAAGCGTTGCGTGGCGGCGATTAACCGGAGAAATAGATCTCGATGAGACATGATTCACCAGTTTGTATCGGTTTCAACTGTAGTTCATTTTAGGATGGCTGTTATTGGTTAGCCGGGTGGTGGCGACACCGTTTCGTTGAACCGTTGGTCCGATCCGATTTTCAAAACTATATTTACCATCAACTTGTTAGCTTGTATGAAGCTTTGTGTGTTTTATTAATTTGTATAATGTATATAATAACATGTACTTTTCATTTTAGGGTGTTTTAAAAATAATATTAATTAGTCTGTTTAATTATTTTATATTTAGAATTATGTTGTAGCTTGTTTAAATTGTATATTGTGAAAATTTTATTGTACTTTTTAGTAAGATGGTTTTAGTGATAAAAAAAAGTTTATGGGTTATAAACGAATAATAGTTAAAGTTTGAGAAATTGGGGATTAAAATAATATTTTGAAACCCGGTTCGATCCGGGAGGTTCAACTGGTTGAACCGTTCCGGTTAAAAGCAGTCAATATTAACGGGTCAACCCGACGGGTTGGGTCGAAAAAACGGGTCAGATTAAACCGGGTCCTGGGTCAACCCGGTTTTCTATGTGTATTAATAGTTTCCTTTTGAAACATATGTATGTATTAATAGTTGAAATTACTCATAATTAATTATTTTAACATTTCCTTTTTAATTTTTTTCACATTTCACTTTCTTGACTTTTCACTTTTCACTTTGACCATTTTTCTATTATAGATAGTATAGATATGATTGGTACAAGTCATTAATTAGGAGGCTAACTTCATTAAAAAACTGTATTGTAGATGTACGACGCTGCGAAGAAAATATGGACCACAAAAGGAGATGAGCAAGAAATTGCAAAGAAAGAATACATAGATGTGTTAAAGGTGTTGGAAGGACAGCTTGGAGACAAGCCTTATTTGATTGGGGATAGCTTCGGGTATGCAGATATTTCGCTCATTCCCTTCAGCTGCTGGTTTTATTCGATGGAAAAAGTAACACCCAATGCCGTCTTCCACGGGTTATGGGTACCCAATACCGTTTCCGGTGTATCGGGGAGGTTAAGATGTAGACAGCCTTACCCCTACCTAAGGTAGAGAGGCTGCTTCCAGTTCTACCGAAGGTAGAAAGGACCTCCGGCCTTTTATAAGGAGTGAGGATCGAACCCCTGACCTCCGGCCTTTTATTCGATGGAGAAGATTGGAAATATGAGTATCGAAAAAGAGTGTCCAAAGCTGGTTGCATGGGTTAAAAGGTGCATGGAAAGGGAGAGTGTCTCAAAGTCTCTTCCTGATCCTCATAAGATGTATGAGTTTGTATTGCAGTTGCAGAAGAAACTTGGCGTATAAGTTATGATGCTACTATATATGGTAATTAGTAGGTACTGTAATAGTTACTCTAATAAAGAAATAAGTCACTTAGATGTGCCTGTTTGTTTGTTTTCTTAATCTATGAGTGAGAAATATATAGAAGTATGAGTTTATGTATAATTTGGATGAATCTAATATGTACTTGTAATCTTCATTGTAACTTATCCGTCTAGCAAGAGTTGTTATTAATTGATTAAATTTCGGTGTTTCTGATGCCTGCCATGTGAACAATCGTAAAAAGAAAGGGCTTTACATGATTTAAGTGTGTGTACAGTGAGCTCAACAAAACGTTTACCTTATGTTCTTTGTATTTGTGTTGCAACATGTCCTATAACTGATCTCCTTGTGAGTTTAATATTAGTTTTAGACTTGTAAATGAGGGTGAGACAGGGGAGGACCGAGGGGGTTCTAAGGGGTGCACGGGACTCATGGATTTTTTTCACGTAGTGTAAAATTATGTCAAATATACCGATCTTTCTAAAATGAACTTGGTCCTTATTTTTAGGTTATGATTTTTTATACTTTTCATAAAATAAACCTGATGAATAATAGTCAGATCCATAAATTACAGTAGTATATGAGAAACTTCCATGACTAGGAATTGACAAAACTAAAAGATGGAAGGTAAGAAACTATAATATCTGCAAAGAAGTGAAAATCAGATAAGGGGACATTTATTTATGAAAATCCAAAATGAGCAATAAATGTACATTTCAAAGGTAAAATACTTTGTATATTTATGCCAACAAAGGATGTATCGACTTGGTCACTAAATGCACCAAACCTCCCTTTGAGTTCTTACCCCCCAACCTTCACAAAATGCACAACGTATCGAGCCTTTCTATCGATGAAACTGGACATCTTAATGACCTAAAACACGATGACGATGGCAGAATTAAACGAACAGGTATCTAACTCGCGTTCTTCTGAATTTCATTTTCCAAAATGTCGAGTTTAGTTGCTAATGTTTATTGTCGTGTGAATTAAGGAACATGGCAAAATGCAAGCGCGCACATAATAACAACTGTAATAGGGTCAGGAGTGCTATCACTTGCATGGTGTTTCGCTCAATTGGGATGGATACCGGGTGTCGTTACTCTCATGTTGTTTTGCTTTATCAGTTTGTACACTTCACTCCTCTTAACAGATTGTTATCGATCTCCGGATTCTGTTAATGGTACCCGAAACTACACATACATGCATGCTGTTAAGGCCAATCTTGGTAATTAATATTACATTTTCTTTTTGTTTTGTTCCTCAAAGTTTGACTTATTTCAATTATTAATATTGTATGAAAGTTAGTTATTAGATGACTGATTCTTTAACTACCACTAGAACATTTACTGCTTTTGGAGAGGACATTTCTCCAAAAGTTAGCTCATCGCTGATACTTTCGGCGGGGACTATGTGCATCTTTTGGCGGGAACTTGAAGGACCCCCGGCCTTTGGTCTGGTCAAAGGTACGATTGTCCAGCATGGCCTTTGGCGGAATAAAGTAATTGCAAGGAGGGAAAACTGGATAACTCTTTTAGCGGGGACATGCCCCGCCAAAAGGTTAGATACACAGTACAAACCTTTTGGCGATGACATGTCTCCGCTAAAAGAAGCGGCGGGAAAAAAACCCGGGAACAATTAATAGTTACAACTTTGGTCAAATTTTGCCAAATATCAAATCTACTTTCAGCGGGGACATGTCCCCGCCAAAAGTGTACGTTGAAAATTTAGTAAACGGTCAGCAAGTTTATGTGCCAGCTCAGCATGGATTTTGTCGTTTAGGGGGCGTCCCCGCCAAAAGCCTCCTCGCCCGTCCTCCTTATTGTTGTAGTGTATACCTTTATAAAGTTTTCACAGTAGTCAAGGCACATTTATAAATTGGTTGGTCCTTTAGCTAGGTGTTACTGATGTTCTCATTTCTAGCAATTCTTTATCTAATTAGTGACATTTACTTTTAGACAAACTTAAATAATACAAACAGTAATGTGAACAATAAAAGAGTATTATTTACATTTGAGTTGTGCAAAACTCTTGTGGACACACAGGAATGCATCAATATAAGATTTGTGGCATGGCTCAATATGGTGTTCTTGTCGGGTGCACAATCGGCTACACCACCACTACTGCCATCAGCATGGCGTAAGTTAACCACGTAAATTCTTCCTTCCAGATATGTCAATAATGATCACAAGATAACTGATCTTGTTTACTTGTTAATCAGGGCCATCCAAAAATCTAACTGCTTTCATAAGCACGGACACCATGCGGACTGTCTTGTCCGCAACAATCCACTTATGGTGATTTTCGCTATTATTCAGATCGTATTAAGCCAAGTACCAAACTTTTCAAAGTTGTCTCTGCTCTCTATTATTGCTGCTATTATGTCATTTGCGTATTCGAGCATTGGTATTGGTCTTGCTATTGGTAAAGTTGTTGGAGGTGGAATTGGAAAGACGAGTTTGACAGGAATACCTATTGGAAATGGCATCACCGGGACAGAGAAAATGTGGAGAACGTTTTCGGCTTTAGGAGATATTGCTTTCGCATTCTCTTTCAGTTTTGTCCTCATCGAGATTCAGGCAAGCATATATGTGTCGCTTTACATTATTGTGTGGGGAGTTAATAATGCCCTTTTATGTATGTGATCGAACATGTCAAAAACAATTGTATATTTCAATTCATGTAGTAATTATGATGTTTTTGTGTTGTATGGTATGAGACTTTGTATGAAGCAATTTTGTAGGACACACTGAAGCAAAGTCCACCGGAGGGCAAAGCCATGAAGAAGGCAACAACGGTCGGAATCTTGGCCTCTTCAATGTTTTATATGATGTGCGGTGTTCTTGGATATGCAGCTTTTGGTAATGATGCCCCTGGGAACTTCTTATCCGGATTTGGGTTTTTTGATCCCTTTTGGCTTGTCGGTTTAGCTAATCTCTGTGTCGTTATTCATCTTCTAGGTGCTTATCAGGTATAAATTCTCGTACTTCTACTCGTCTCTATATGTAAATTTCCTTTCTCTGAAGACATTTTTCCGTTGTTCTTTCAAAACATGATCCGGGGTTATAAAATAACCATGATCACATGCTAATCCAAAAATGGCCAGCTATAAATACAGTACTCTTCGGTTGTTGATGCAAAATTGTCACATTGTTGGCAACATTTCTGGCAGTTGCACTAGCGATAGAGAACCGTTATTCAAAACTAAAAAAGGCATCTCCAAAGTGTGGTAATTTTTACGCCAGGTGATCTAAATATTTGAGTGATTATGCAGGTAATAGCACAGCCATTTTTTGGGTTTGTAGACGATTGGAGTAAAAAGAGATGGCCACAAAGTACACTTATCACAAAAAGCTACTCATTGAGTGGTCTTGAGGTCAATCTATTCCGGTTAATTTGGAGAACGAGTTACGTTATATTGGTGACAATCATAGCAATGATATTTCCTTTCTTCAATGACTTTGTGGGGTTGCTTGGTGCGTGTACATTTTGGCCACTGTCGGTTTATTTTCCAATAGAGATGTACATTGCACAAGCCAAGATTCGCAAGTTTTCACTCACTTGGATCTCAATGGAGCTAGTGAGCCTAACGTGCTTGTTGGTATCACTCCTAGCTGCGGTTGGATCAACTCGTGGGCTCATTGCTTCTGTTAAGATCTTTAAGCCGTTTGAGTCTGTGTCGTAGTTGTTTTTAGTTGGTTTTAGTAATGTTACAATAAAGATTAATCAAAACATGATATAATCAGTGAAAAGCTGTTAAATCAATAAGAATTAAGGTGCTTGTTGTACCATGCATCAAACATCAGCTACTATCAACTAGTATGCTTTTTGTTTTTTTTTTTTTTTTTTTTTTTTGTAAAGGGTTATCCGGTAAAATATATTGAAAAAAAAAACATTTGAGTACAATGGAATGTGGAAGAGTTCCACATTAACCTAGCACTAGAAATGCTAAAGACTCGCACCATATGCATACGACATGTCGTATCCATAACACCCACTATAACATAAACTACACAATCGCATAAGTCAAGCCAACAAGCGGCAAACATAACGAAAAAACACAGCCATCATAGATCATAACACCATTTGGCATCTTCCATGCTTCAAGCATCTTCAAAAGACGAGGTGAGTTCTTGAACTTCAAAGCGAGGAGCTTCAGACGAACCGTAACCACAATCATATCAAGAACTTTAGTGACTTGTCGTGTAGCATTTTTGAGCAAGAGGTAATTCCTCTCTTGCCATATGAAGTAAGTAGTAGCCGCAGTGATAAGCCTGGCTGAATTCCTATTAGCAATAGGGGTAATCCATGCAATAACTTCCTCCCATTTAGCGGATAAATTATAAACACATGTATGAAAAATTGGGGTAAACACATCAACGTATTGAAAAAAACAAATATGAACATAGGAAAAAAGAAAGTCCGTTTGTCACATGCAACCAGATTGAGCATCAGTCGAGTGCTATAAAATGGAGTATCGTATTCGACTATAGAGGGAGGTTCACGGCCACGTTAGGATCAGTGTCTTGGTTTTCTGAATATGAACTAAGATTTGTACGGTTTATAAGACAAATGCGTTGCTTGAGCATTAGGGGACTCGAGACATGTACGTCTATACTCTCTACCACGTTTATTTTGATTATTGATGAGTCGGGTGATCGTGAGGCCAATGAGCATATCGAGGAAGTCTTGGTGAGGGAAATTTTTACGTTTTGTGCTATTATTCAACGATATGATTTGATCAACGTCAAGGCCCGTTTGCTGTTGTGACCTCAAAATTAAGTTTTCCACCAGGGCATCATTGTCGATCCGGTAGCTAGTTGAGAACTGAATTAAGAATGAACAAAAAAACATAAGGTTATAGAGAATCGGAATTTGAATTCGATATGCATAGTTAGTTCTATACGATATATGTACATAAAAGAGTGAATTTTTTAAAGAAAGGAGAAAGATACTAATCAAAATTTAAGCAAAAATGCATATATATCCCTCCCAAAATGAATAATTGCATATATATCCTTTGTTCAAGTCATTTATTTTGTTAACTCTAGTTTTAGAACAAGAAGGTTAGCCTGGGCTTTGCAACGACTTTCATTATTTATTTTACTTTACTTTTAGCTGTTCTGTTTTTAGCTGTTCTGTTTTTTTATTTCATCATTATTTATTTTCAGGTTCATGGTACCTACGCCTTTGTTACCTTTTTCTCTTTTGTTCATGTCGTGAGCTATTGACTAATTTGTTTGTTCATGCATGAATATCCAAAAATTTTGGTTCCCAAAACTCTGTAATAGATCTGTTAACGTTTGTGTTTGAATTTGGTTAATCTTAATTTTATCCACCAAGTTAGTTTTTAAACTATGAGGACAAAAAATAGGCCATGCAAAAAAGTTGATGCTGTAGGTTTGTTAGGTGACACTTCGACGTCAGCCGACCCCGTTGTTGCTCTAGGTGAGACTGACAATAGTGAGTCAGAACACATTCAGGGATCGCCTGTGGCTGTCCCGGTGGGTGGCTATCACTCAAAAAGGAAATGTTGTTTGATGAAACTGTGCCATCCAGATCGAATACACGAAAGCGTAGCAGGCGTGACTGTCCGCCTGCATACATTATCAATATGGTTGTGGCTAACGAGTCTCACACTACCGTAAAACGTATAGCAGTTGATAACGAGTTGAAAAAGAAATGTTGTTTTCAAGAATCTTTGGATTCGTTCCACACTGCCAAAAATGTACCGGATGTGATAATCACTTATGAGAGGTCGGGGATGTAGTTGCTTCCATTGAAACGGGCACTAGCGTGCACGGTCGGCAGGCTGAAAATATTTTGAAAAGGAAACGGTCTGTCGGTGACGGTTTAGCTACCGCGGTAGGTACAACAACCAATTACCAGCTCCACCAGGAATTCTGCTCCGGCGCAAGATTGGTTATGAGTTTGTGATATACTACAAGGTTCTGCTGTAAGAGGCACAATGCCTAATACTGCTAACTTAACAGGTGAACCTGCCTCCCCTACTTTAGCAGGATCACAGGGCTCTATAGCACCTCATTCTCAAGCTTTAGAGGACTCACATTCTGTTGAAGGGGTGGTGACGTTTTAGGAGACGAGTCAGATTCATGGTTACACGAGTTTGGCCTCACAGGTAACAGCTTTTAGTCTTGTTCGTTTTTTAAAAGTCCTTTAAAATTGGTGATGAAGCTTTCTCTCTAACGTTGTAGGAATGGCGCGCACTCCACTCATTTTGGACTTTCAGAACGGCCGCATACACTACGGTAGAACGGATAATTCACCTTAAAGGTATCCTAAAAGACAGGGATTCTTTTTTTACTCATAGTCAGAAGTAAACAAATTGTGATTGACAGTCCTCTCACTCATGTAGGTGATGGAGTCTTTGCGCATGCACACTGGTTTGGCTGGCAGCCACCAACAGTCTCCGGGACAAGTCAGTGTTCTCAATAGGGCAAATGACAAAAAGATGCATCGAACTTGACACTTTTTATGATTATATGTAGCAAACTATTTCTTTTCTTATTGTGTGTACTGAACTTTCAAAATTCGATTATTGTGTGTATTTTATGACCATTTTACCCTTAATTTTTTCAAATTTCGAAGGGTAAAATGGTCATTTTACATGGCAGAATAGTCACAAAATACACACAATGATCAAAATTTGAAAGTTCAGTACATACAATAAGAAAAAAAATAGTTGGCTACACACAATCACATAAAGTGTCAAGTTCGATGCATTTTTTTGTCATTTGCCCTTCTCAATAAGATTATCCGTCTCATGTTTCAATGTTACTTTCATTAACACAGTTGACCGATTTACAAAATTTTTATGAGGTGCTGGTCGAGTCCTTTTTGTTTCCAAACATTTGCTGACAGTGGTTCGTTGCACCTCCTTTCAGGGCCATCTGATGAGTATCAACGGTTCAGTCCCTGCAGTTTTGTATTTCGGTATTGCAAGGCCAAATTCTGGGATGAAGAGAAGGTCACTTACTCTACTTCAGTCTCTGGCCCGTTGTACAACCTTTGTTGTTTACTAGGTAGGGTCAAGTCGTTCATACTGCAAGATTATCCTCCTCTTATCCAATAACTATATTCACATACTCATTTTCTTGACAATATTAGAGCTTACAATCAAATGTTTGCCATGACCTTATTGGGCGCCAATATTGATGAGTCTGTTAATGTGGGGAGGGGTCCGTATATCTTTAAAATATCTGGCCAGATATATCATCGAATAGGTCGTCTTTGCCCCGAAACAGGACAACCACCAAGGTTTCTGCAGTTGTACATTTATGACACACTAAACGAGGTTCAGAACAGGTTTGATCATTTTAGGGATGGTCCTTAACCAAACCTCAGACCTGAGATTGTAGAGGCATTGATCGCCTTCCTTGATAGGAACAACGCATTAATATAGTTGTTCAGAATAACAAGAGATAAGTTGCAGCAAAATAGTGTGTCGGACTTCAGGGTAAGGCTCTACTGCGCCGCGAAAGGTTCACAATATAATCTACCTACTACAGACAACATTGGTTTTAGTGGTCTGCTTGATACTCTTTGAATCCATTGCTCCTCCATTGACGACAAAGACATAACTCGTTTGAGACTTCCTATCCCTAGAAACATATCTCGAGTAGCCCTTTAGTAGAGAATGTTCTTAACAGCAGTCCAGTGACTATCACCTAGATTCTGTTGAAACCGGCTTATAATATTTTTTGCAAATGCCACATTTGGTTTTGTGCATCTTACTGCATACATGATAGATCCTATAGCTGAAGCAAAAGGAACTTTCTTCATGCATGCCACCTCAGCAGGTGTAGAAGCACATTGTTTGTTGTTTAAGCCAAGGTCTACCTACATTGAAATATATCCCGTCTTGGAATCTTGCATTCTGAATCTCTTCAAGATTTTATCAATTTAAGTACTTTGACTTAGTCTAATCAACCACCTAGATCTATCTCTGTAGATCTTGATTCCTAGAGTATATGTTGCTTCTCCTAAATCCTTTATAGCAAAACATCTTCCAAGATAGGATTTAACCTCTTGTAAACTTGGAATATGTTTTTCCATAATTAGTATGTCATCGACATATAGGATAAAAAAAGTAACATTACTACCGCTAGCCTTATGGTATATACATGTCTCATCAAGATTTTGAGTAAAACTAAATATCTTGATTTCCTCATCAAATCTTTTATTTCATTGCCTTTATGCATGCTTTAATCCATAAATGGATCTTTGAAGCTTGTATACTCGCTTTGGAAATTTTGGATTCACAAACCCTTCAGGTTGCGCCATAGAGATGTCTTCTTAAAGGCGACCATTTAAGAAGGCGGTTTTTACATCCATCTTCCAAATCTCATAGTCATAGTATGCAGCTATGGCTATGAGAATCCTAATGGCTCTACTATCTGCTACACGAGAAAAAGTTTCTTCATAGTCAATCCCAAAGGTTTGAGTATAGCCTTTTGCTACAAGACGAGCCTTATAGGTGTGGACTTTACCATCCATGTCAGTCTTTTTCTTGAAAAGCCACTTGCTGCCAACAACTTTATCGTTAGGAGGAAGGTCTACTTCAACTCAGAATTCATTGTCATGCATGGATTTCATCTTCGTATTCATAGCTGCTTTCAACTTGTCCTTTTCAGGATCAACCATAGCAGCCTTATAGTTAGCAGGTTCATTAAGATCCCCTAAACTATACTCCTCGACTTCTATATTTAGACATAATCGTTCAGGAGCACGTATAGTCTTTTCAGACATGCGAATGGGAGTTACTTCAGGTGGAGGTGCGAGACTTTCTTTCTCCTCTTAAAGTTGGCTAATGTTTTCAGAAGGTGATGTATCTTCTTGATCATCTTCAAGATCAATTACCATCCCACTGAATTCTTGAGATATGAGATTCCTTTAAAGGAAATCAACATACCTAGCAACAACTATTTTATTTTCAGGTGGATAATAAAAATAGTAACCAATTGTTTTCTTTGGGTATCGTATAAAGATACACTTAACAGATCTCTGTTGGAGTTTATCAAGTGAGTCATGTTTTACAAACACCTCACAACCCCAGACCTTTAAGTAAGACACGTTGGAGTTTTTCCATACCATAATTCGAATGCAGTATTATCAATCTTTTTGGTTGGAACCATATTTAGAATGCGAACAATAGTCTCCAAAGCATAATCCCAAAAGGATAAGGATAGAATTGTAAGATTAAACATAGATCGAACCATGTCTAACAAGGTACGATTCCTCTTCTCAAACACACCATAGTGTTGTGGTGTATATGGAGGAGTGAGGTGCTGGAAAATTCCACACTTTAAAGTAATCTTTAAACTCTTGGCTTATGTATTCACCACCTCTATCAGATCGAAGAGCCTTAATCTTTTTTTTGAGTTGTAACTCTACTTCATTCTTGAAAACCTTAAATGTTTCAAAGATTTCATGTTTACGTTTAAGTAAATAAACATAACCATAATGACTGAAATCATCAGTAAAGGTTAAGAAGTAGCTAGAACCTTGCTTTGAGTCTTTGGCACATGTCTAAGTGGACCACATACATCTATATGGATTATTCTAGGTAGATCTGAAGCCCTTTGCATTTGATGCGGAAAGGGTTTCCTTGCCATCTTTCCAGATATGCAAGATTCACACTTATCAAATGATTCATCATTGATATATTGCAACAGCCCATCGTGTTGTAGCTTTTCAATGCGTTTCTTGCCTATATTAGCAAGTCAACAATGCCAAAGATAAGTGGAGTCCAATTCAGACTTAACTCTCTTATTGCTAATTTTAAAAACAGAATTATTATAATCATTCGACACAAGTTCATGCATATCAATTTCAAAAACACTATTAACAGGAATAACATTAAAATAACAGATATTATTTAAAGAAACTGAAATTTCATAACTTGTAAAAGTCTGAACATAACCATTATCCTTTAACAAAGAAACTGAAATGACACCCCTAATTATAAAAGGTGAGTAGTGACAATTGTTTAACACAAGTACTAAGCCCGGAGGTAGAACTAAATCAAAAGTTCATATGGCTTCTACAGTTGCACGTATTCCGTTTCCTACATACATGTATAGCTCTACATAAATCGGCTTCCTTGCTTCTCTAAGTCCCTGAGAAGTGTTACAAATATGAGTACCACATCCAGTGTCATACACACAGGAATTATATTTATGAGGAAAAGAAAATAATTCTATCATAAAGATACCTGAAGTGCTGGCAACATTACCAGCATTCTTCTTTTTCTTTTGTTCCAACTCTAGAAGGTAGAGATGACAGATCCTCTTTCAATGCCCTACCTCGCTGTAGTGGTGACAAGCTTGATCCTTTCCATGATGATATTTCTTTTTGGGAAGTTATTTCCTGGGTTTGTGTTCATAAGCCATAACCTGCTTACCATTCTCATTGCCTTTACCCTTGCCCTTGTTCGCTCGCGGCTTGTGTGGCTTTTGGATTCTGCCACCTTGTATCTAGTACCTGAGGTGCAACAGGTTTTTTGGGCAAACCCTTCACATAATTAATAAGCATTGCATGTAGCTCACTAAGGGATCTATTGATCAAGACAACACATACATCTTAAGGAAGATGGTAGTTGAGACGTTCAAGCTGATCTAAGTAACTTTTTATCTCAAGTAAATGAGAACTCATAGATTTGCCTTCCTTCTGTTTTCAGCCATGTAGAGATTGAAGAAGATCAAATAGTTCTACACCTGCTTGCTTTTTAAACAAGGACTTCAGTTTACGAAGCATATCATGGGGAGTATGATTTTCAATTTGCTTTTGCAAGTAAAAACTTATACTGCCTAGCATAAGGCATGCCACCTCATTGTGATGATCATACTGAAGGTTCTATGCCTCCAACACCACATTAGGTGAATTAGCAGGAGGGGCCTTACCCAAAGGCTGTTCCAATACATCAAGTTTCTTAACAACTCTCAGGACAATCCTAAGTTATCAAAACCAGTCATTGAAATTATTGCCAGTTAACTTCTCTCGATCAAAAATTTGTTTGAAAGCAGAGTTAGTCAAATGATGGTCGGTTTGAGCCATTCTACAGAAAAAAAAAGTTCAATAGTTAGTACATTCGATAATATAATCTTTAAAGGAAATTAAATACCAATTGGTTAATAAACATAAACCATATAATTTTCATAAAGCTATGATCCTAATTGACATAGTATTATTACATCAGTTGATCTGGTAGTAATGATAGTACTCAATAAGGTAAGTGTCGAACAATAATTTTCAATCTTGTGCAAATCCTAGATAATTATGCGACTTACTAATGGCACTAGAGACGATCACATAGTGTCATGTAAGTATGTTTCATCCCATCTTATGCCTTGGGTTAAGGGATCTTACCATGTATCTCAATTAAGTAGTCCAATTTAAAAAACTGTAAATTTATTCCATTACCTTCTCACGATAAGTGGAGATTTACCTTGAGATTACAATCTAGCTACGTCTCACGTAATGTAAATGGCAACTGCAAGTGTTTCTTTAATTGAATGGCATAAACTTAAATTTTTCAAAGTGTACGATTAATTTGATGTATAATCAAATATGTAAGTAGAAGAATGCATACATTTTCGTATCATAGGTTTTAATAAAAAAACTTTATTCAAGTTAGTTCTTTTATTATAGTGTATGTTTTATTTATGTTCCAATCCTTTGAACATAAATCAATGACCTTTACACCTTTAAAAACGATTCAACGTGATTTTAAGAATAAAGAAAAGGGCTTTTAATCTTAACATTATTCCATCAAAAGTCATCAGTAGCTCCATTTGACGCACAAAAAAGCGGAGAAATGGGTCAGGTAAGTATATAAAAACCCAACTTCTTTAGGGATGTTAACATCCCTCCTTATACCTCTCTTATAGTTTATCTACTATGGGTGAGCCGATTTTGACTAATGAAACAAATAATATCAATAGAATAAAAGTTGAAAACTTTATTGTTAAAACACATTATAAATCATTGAATCTTACAAATCTCGATGTGATGATGCATTTAACGCATTACGGCATAAAATGCCAATCCCTTGGTGTCACATAAGATTCTACAAGATTAACAATTTATAATAAATCAAATTTTTATCATTTATTAGTCCAATTTATTTTTCTTTTCCAAAAACACTCTTTGCTTTACGAGTCCAACAATAATAAAGCAAACGAAAAAACAACCAACTAATACAATTAACAATTAATAACATGCGTAATTTAAAATCAACTAACATGTATATATTTAGCTAAGGCTTTTACTTGTTTTCGATCGAGGTACAAGTCGACAACATACATCGATAAATTGATCGCGTAAGCCCCACGTTAACTATATATAATAAACACATAAATTGATTAAATAACGATACGTATGGGGTTTTCCCAAATTTGAGAATTAATTAAATATTAGGTAATTAAGTGTCATACAAAATTAATTACTAATAAACCCTAATTAATAAATCATTTAATTAAGCATGCAAACACAATTAACAATTAATCCAAACAATTTCATATATCAAAATTCATATAACCATGATAAAACATGCATTTTTTCATGTATCTCATATAATCACATATTAACAATTAATAATACACATATTAACATTTAATAAAGGTAACAAGATTGTTTTAAACGTCATAAATCTCAATTATACGTTATAAACCACATAAAAAATTGCATGCAACCTTGGGTTTCTACAATTTTTGAAAACGGCATTTTTTTTAATAAATAGGGTCGTTCGACTCTAATTAGGGTTCTGAAAACAAAAATCATGAAAACCTAATAAACATGCAATAATCAATCAAGATTCTTTTTTTATATGTTTAGGTAATTAATTAAACTTATATAACAGCTCGTGATGCCAATGTTGGAATCTATGTACTACTAATCATATTAAACACATAAACACATAAAGAGAGCATAGCGGAATTAGATCATATATAGTATAACTTAATTAACCTTAAAGGAGAACGTACATTGTTAACTTCCACGCGAATCAGGTAACCACAAAAATCACAAACCCTAAACAAAGGGTTTAGTATGATTGACTACTACAAAATTCTATTAAGGTATGACCGCCAAAAACCTAACTTGGTTTCTCTATGGTCTTGCACATGCGTATTGATAGCGATTCAATTAGAATGCTAGTTTCTTGATCACAATAACTAACCAATTACTTTGGTTTCACTCTAAATCAATCGCAAACCACTAAAGGGTTTGTAGTTCGGTCGACTTAGGCAAAAGAGGGAGAAGAGAAGAGAAAATTGGCTAGCTAGAGTTTCACAAGATTACCAACTAATGAATATAAAGGGTATTTATAGTTAGATAACTTAGAGTCCAAGTTTGATAAGGAATCCTTATGAGATCGTTATTGCCGATCGGTTAAGCCCAAGGAGAAGGATTTCTAGAACCTTCTCCTTGTCTAGTTTCTCTTTAGTCCCTCTAGTTAACATTTAACGTCCGTTAGTTAACAACCGTTACCTATTTATTATGAAATAATAACTAAAATATAACTATTATATATTAAATTATTATAATTGAATCTCATACGCAACGATATGTTTACAAACTAACATCCATCATATTAAGATTAAGTTTATGTTTAGTTTGAATTATATAAACACTTGTGTAGCTACTTGATCATGACTTTTGTAAGGTGGACTCAGTCTATTAAAGCATATGGCTGCTGCATTTATAAATTAATAGCAAACATGAATACCAAAAGAAAAGAAGCAAACTTACCTGTGGGTTTATGCATTCAAAGATGTACGTCCACCACAAATATTGACTGATATTTTCAATAGATTATTACAAAACTTCAAAGGAATTTAAACGACTAACATTCCATGATAAACAATAGCACTGAGTTTCAGCCAAAACACTTTGATATCTAACAAAAAATATGTGAATAACTTCTGCAAACGTATTTTCATTATTAGAGGGAAATTCGAAAAAGGAGATATTTCATAAACAAACACCACCGAACTGAAGATGATTCATACATTCAGAAGAGTAAATTCGGATCAAGTTTCGCAAAAGCATACAAAAAGTGATGAAGCGTTATTACATAAATAAAAGACAAGGCACACGATATGATATTACATTGAGATCAATGGGACTGGATTAATTCGAGCCACCGGAATACAAACCAAAGGGTTTGCTCTAGGAAGTGTAAGCCCGATTGTTCCCACTTTCATATCGACACTCGACAGATTTCCATCTTTCCCGGCCTTCCAGTCGAAGCACTGAATCATAACACCAAGAGTTGTGTTTACTACATGTTGTGACAGTGAAATCCCAGGACACATCCTCCTCCCACTACCAAATGGTAGCAAGTGAAAATTTTGTCCTCTCACTTCCAACATGTTCTCTTCGAATCTTTCAGGTCTGAATTCGTGAGGGTTTTCCCAATGGTTGTGATCTCTGTTGAGGGCCCATACGTTGATAAAAGTATTAGTATTTGCTGGAATATGGTAACCTCCCACGGTGCAATCCTGTGATGATTTTCTTGGAATAATTGGGATCGTTGGGTGGAGACGTAACGTTTCCTTCACAATTGCTTGGAGGTATGGAAGATTTGGTATGTCTGATTCTTGTACAAGTCTGTTTTCGCCAACAACTTGATGGATTTCTTGTGCCGCTTTTTTCTTGATATTTGGATTATTGATAAGTTCTGCTAAAGCCCATTGTAGGGTAGTCGCGGATGTTTCTGTTCCCGCAACAATCATATCCTGAAATATAAAAGATACTCAAATCAAATCGGTATTTTCTATAATCAAGCTAGCAATATATCGCATGGCTAATTGCTGTTTTAATAAAAAAAAAAGCTTACGAACCATGATGAACGCTTTGATGTTCTCGCTGGTCAGCTTTATTTCCATGCTCTCATCTTGTTGGATATCAAGTAAAATGTCAAGCAAGTCCTTCACTTGTCGGTTCTCATTACGCTTTCTTCTTTCATCATGCTCTTTCATGATCCTCTCTGCAATTACATCAAATCTTGATCGAGCATCCTTTGCCTTTCTACCTAATCCCTGGACGTCTAGAGTCTTAAGCAGCCATACATACTCCGAGACGTTAAAGCTACCGGCTATCTCAGTTAATTCGGCTATCATTTTGCCCACTTCATCTGCCTCGCCCTCTTTATCCGTACATCTCTTATTCCAAACCATTCTTGATATCACATTGTTAGTCAGCTTCATGAGCTCCCCAGTAAGATCCACTGATGTCCCCATTTTTGCGTTTCCATATATCAATTTTATAAAATGATTAATCTCATCGTGCCTAACTGAACTGAGCAAGTCAAGTGTTTTGCCATTCAACAGCTGTGACATCATTATCTTCTTCATGAACTTCCAGTAGGGTCCATAAGGAGCAAACACCAAGTCTTTTGTTCCGTATGTTATGTAATCTTCAATTGAGTTGTCGGGTCGATTTGAAAATGCTTCTTCGTTGGTCTTAAGAACTTGTTTTGCAATTTCTGGCGAACAAGCAATGACACACGGTACAGAACCCATAAAGACACGGAAAATGGGCCCGTATCGAAGAGAAAGCTTGTGAAAAGCTTGATGAGGGTATGGATTAAGGAGATGTAGATGTCCAATGATCGGAAGGCCCAATGGGGTCGGTGGATGTCGAGATTTAGCATCACTAGATTTGAAAAACCTTGCCCAGATCAAGATGGTGGATATGATGCATGTGAACAAAGCAAAAGAGTAAGTTAGGAAATCAGCCATTGTTAATTTGAATTTTGAAATGGTCTCTCTATTATTTATAGACGGTATATTTTTATCCTTCAAACTTAATTGCTAACAAGTGCCCACTAGACATAAGTTATTAGCGATATAGTTAATAAACATAAACTTTCTAATTTAAGCAAAAAAAAAATGTATTAAATACGCATTAAATAAACCAAAGTATTCCTTTCATTAGGGAATTGATACTCACACCACTGTTTTTTATGCATGCATCACATTCTGTGCATTACAGTTTGTACCGTACAATCTTGTAATGCGCAGAATGTTATACATGCATAAAAAAAAGTGGTGTGAGTATCAACTCCCCTTTCATTATGATGATCAATTGGCGAATCTGTTTCTAAGATAAGATAAAGGGCTCCAGTTTGGTTTCAATTTCCAAAGTGCATATGCATTAAAACACTATGGATTCAATAAATAATAGTACAAAATACATCTAATAATAATTGAATGGTTTGAAAAAACATTAAAATACTTTAGGTATAGTTTTGTGAAATAAAAAGTCTGACTTTTCAAATACCAAAAAGTTGAAATAAAAACAGAACCCTTCTCGTAAGTTGTTAATTTTGAATTGAGCAAATTAAAAATACTGACAAATGACTTCTTTCATTGAATGGTCTATGTTTGAATCAAAAAAGTTAAAAAACATCTAACAAAAGTACAAAAAACAAAGAAAAAAAAAGCCCAAAACAAACAAGAAAGTCGCTATGATACATCTATAAAAGAACCACAAAAAATCATCCACAAAAATGAAATGACATGTTTTAATTAGGTTAATCAACAATAAAAAAGAGAAATTATTTGAAAAGCTATCAATCAAAACATGTCATCTCATTTTTGTAGATATTTTTTTGTAATTCTTTTGTTGATGTAGCATAACTCTACTTATAGTGAATTAAAAAAGCACATAACAAACCCTGATAAGTGCTTTTTCCATGTTTTTATTGTTCACACAAATATTAATTTTGTTCGACGTAGTGCTCCTCAAATAAGCTACTTAGAGACCGTATTTATAACGGGCAATGGTGTTGGAATTGGTCTAGAAATGATTTGGGTGTTCGTAACTCGGCCTATCTTAGAGACCATCTAAATGAAATCAGCCAAGTTGACATCGTCTCTAATTCGGATGCTTGCTTCTGGTCTCTTGCAAACGATGGTCTCTTTGCTGTTGGTCCCACTCGTCTGCTTATAGACGATCATCTCTTGCCTTCTTTGGACACTCTGATATCTTGGGACAAAGTCCTTCCCCGTAAAGTGAATATCTTCATGTGGCGATTGAAGCTTGATAAACTTCCGCACCGGGGTTAAATCTATCATCTTGTGGTATAGAAATCCTGGAGTTATCTTGCCCGTCTTATGGTAATGTGGAGTCTAGTCTTCATATCTTTTTCGAATATGATATTGCTAGAGATATTTGTAGGCTTGTTCGTGTTTGGTGTGGTAATTATATTCCTATGTTCGTTTCTAACGATCATTGGAGAGATTGGTTAAGTTCGTGGCCCTTCTCAAAAGAGAAGATTCATCGTGTGCACATCATCATTGCGTCCTCTTTATGGTGGATATGGCGTTAACGCAATAACGTTAAGTTTAATTCTTAGTATAGGAGGAAATGTGACATTTTTTATAATATTCGATTGTATTTTTTTTCTTGGCTTAAATATAGAGGTCGTAAGATTAGTATTTGGACTGATTGGTTAAAAACCTCTGTAATTACTAGCTCATTGCTAATTTTTTTTTATCGATAAATTGCCACTAAAAAAATAACTACTTTTAGTGAATTTTTAATAAGTGAAGTTCGCATATGGATTTTTACAAGAAATACACTAACTCTTTCATTAAGGCTACTTGTAATGATCCTTCTTTATGGAGTTATAAACTTTATAAAAAGAAATGAGTGAATTTAAAAAAGTCAGTGATTTATATATATTTGTCAATGTTTTGAAAACTGAGTCTTTAATCGATCTGTTTAAAATATCGGGTTACCGGTTCAACCGGTTGAATCAACAAATCAACCCGGTTTTTTACCAAAAACATTTCTATTTCCAACAAATAGAAAAAAGTATATATTTAAATCATGACTAATTCATATACGAAGTATAGAAAAACATTTACCAACAAAGATAATATGTAAATATAATGTTACGTCCCAACTATATATAATTAACTTGTGTCATTTTTATGCAAAATCAAGATAAAAACTAATACCCGACAGGGTTTCGTGAACCGGTTTGATCAGGGTCTCCTCAAACCCGGTATTATTTAACCTGTTTTTCAAACGGAACCGATTTAACCGGTTAAACCGACCGGATCAAACCAGATTTTGACACATTGATATTTTTTATGGCATCACGCCATAGTTGACTTTACGCATTTGATGTGAACTATAATCAAAGTTACGACTTTTAGTGTATTTTTTACTAGCCACGATTATCTTGTACTAATAATTTAAGTTAGCTCTGGTCAAAATTGTTAGTATTTTATAGATTTTGGTTATTATTAAGATATTATTAATGTTTGAATATTCAAGTTCCACGACTTAGGACTTTGTAAAAGATAACTTGCTTTGGTTTTTCTAAGGGGTAGCGCTTCGTCGGTATGCATTTGGCATCAAACATGCCGATCGGCATGACCATTGCCTCGTCCTAGGCATGAATCGGTGTGGGATGAATTGAACCCAAATCGGTATTGTTTGCCGATTCTACATGAGGCAAAACTAGCCGTTAGGCTAGTCAACTAAAACTGAAAACGCATGCTGCCTTCATTATTTGTAGGAATATGTAACTGAAAACGCATGACTAAAACTGAAAACGCCACCCTTTTTTGCAGGAACATGTAACCTTTCTAAAACCTTTTTTGAAGAACCTCTTAACATCTCTAGCTCTTCCCCTTACTTGCGTCTCAAAACTGGCCATATTCAATATTCGACTTGGTAGACTTTGAGGAAATGATCAATTGTTGTTAAGCTGTGTGGGTTTTAGTAAAACAAATGATAAGGTGATCGGTACTACTATATAAGATGGAGGTATTAAAGAAATGTTGGGTCCAATTATGACAACAAAACGTGGCAGTCATAGGAGAACAAGGTTCCTTGTAATCTTTTCTTTCTTTATAATTAAAAAAATAATAATAATAATAATAAAATAAAAAATAAAAAAATTAGATGAGGTATGGGTTAGGCATGGTTGTCACTAAAAATCTATTATTATGTATGAGATGAGATGGAAGGATATTATTGGTGGGTGATTAGGTTTGAAAATTTGAGATTGGCAAGGTTGCCACCACCCTAATAGCAAATTATTGAATATGATAGATATGAGTACCCTGAAAATGATAGTAGTAAAATCGGAAAATTTTAAAAGATAGATCGAGATCTTAACAGCTATGGTTATAATGATAACAAAATAATAATCTAATTTTTCGTAGTATAGACAATATAATATGATGTAAATATTTGTATAGACTGTGATATATATTACTCAAAGAGGTCGGGGAAATATGTATGGGCCCGTTTGTTTTGATAGTATGGAATGTGTTTTGTGATGAAAAGACATTAAATAGTTGTTTGGTTCTTTCTTTTAAAAAAAAGGAATGATAGTTAGAGCATTCTCATTCATAACACCATAACACCAATAACACCGTTCACGTCAGCGCCACATCAGCTTTAACATTTAACATTAACATCCCCAAAAAACACCCACAACCATAACATTCCAATAACATTGTGGACGTATGGTTCGGACTGGGCCAGGAATGGGTCAGGCCCGGCAGATGCGGCCCACTCTATGCCTAAACCCTAATCCATGCCTTATAAATACATGGCTGGATCTCCTCATTAAAGGTACAATGATCAAAACCCTAACTTTAATATATGCTACATCGCATACTAACTTGACCGTCGGAGGTGGACCCCGGGGCTACGGCCTCGGGTCCACTCCTAACGGGTTCTCTTTGTTGACAGGTCTACTTAGGGCTCGATAAGACGACGAACGGCCAAGGAGAGTCGTCGAATCCAGCCCGCGCCAGATTATGCATCAACAAACATCAATAACACCAATAACATTTCATATTTTCAATTTCAACCCCTAAACTAAAACAAACACTTCATTTATTAAACCAAAACAAACATTTCATTAAAATTGAAAACATATTACAATACGAGATTAAAAAAAAATTACAGCGAAATAAAAAAATACATCGAAATTAAAAAACACACCGTAAATTAAACGTTACAACATAAAGGAAATGACAACGAAAAAAAAACATAGAAAATGCTTATTCATCATCGTCGCTCTCTTGTTGTTGTCCATGTCGTTCAAGATTTTTCATCCAAACATGCTCCATAAGGTCCTGTTGGAGTTGGGTATGCGTTTGTCGGTCGTGTATTTCTTTTGCCTTACTACTGTGAGTATCACATCTTTCGACCCATCTTCGTTGCCTCAAATTTCTTTGATGGATCCACCCACGTTTATTATAGTCGCGTAATGCAAATTTTTGATCTTTTATAATCATGTTATGCAAAATAATGCAACAATACATGATTCTACGTATCGTGGCAATATCCCATTGGCGTGTCGGGTGTTGTAGTATACCCCCAACGACCTTGAAGAACACCAAAAGCACGTTCAATATCCTTTCGGGCACTTTCTTGTCTCCTTTTAAAAGTACGTATGTTTTCATCGTTGTTGTCGTGAAGGATTTGGCGAAAGTTGCCCACTGTGGATAAATTCCATCGACCAAGTAATACCCTGTTCATACCTAGTCCCGTTGACCATATAAGGTGCTCTTGGGGCATTATCAGCAAGAAGGTCGTCGAATAACGGAGAGTTATCTAAAACATTAATATCGTTATTTGCCCCGCCATCCCAAAAATGCATGCGGATCCATAAATCTTGAGAAGCAACGACTTCAAGCATAATTGTTGGGTATTTTTATCACCCTAGCAAAATGCCCTTGCCAAACCACTGGACAATTTTTCCATTCGATGCATACCTTCAACTATTTGCGGGAATAGTTTCGGCTCATCTGAAATCTTCTACGAAAATTCGGTTTGAATACTTACAACCTTATGCGAAATAATCGTTCTTGTGACGTTCGTCTGCAAGCTCACGTTCACGATATATATGGGCACTAGAACGAGTAGGATGTTGAGATTCAATACCTTCTTGTTGTTCCAACTGAAGGTGATACTCGTACGCGGACGCCATAAATTGGAAGTACTCTTGGTCATCAACGTCTGACCAAAACAGAGGAATATTACCAGCTTGATTTGGATCCATTGTGAACGAATTTGATTTTTGAATTATGAAAGTGTGAGAGGAAGTGTGGAAAAAATAGAGTTTTAGTTGGGTATTTATAGTGGTAAAAAAATGATTTTAGGTTGTTTTTTTTTTTTTTTTTTGTAAAAACTAGCCGTTAGGGACTAATTTTGAAACGTTTTTGAAACCTAACGGATACTAGCCGTTTAAGGGACTAGAATTGAAAATTTTTTGAATTTTTTTTTTTTTTTTTAAACCCACTAACGGGCGTTAGTGGAGCAACGCCTAACCTTTAGCCGTTTTAACGCCACATTTCCAGCGTTCAACGCCACTAACGGGCGTTAGTTTCGGCTTTAACGCCGTTAGTGCGTTAAGGATGGGGTTGCTCTTATAATTAAAAAGTGATAGGAGAGCATTATGGTAGGTTTCAACTTAATTGATGTACTTTGTGGGCTCCCCTTATTTGTCTCTCTCTATATATAAATCTCTTTTGTAATCTTATTATTTAAATGATATATTTTATTTAAAATTTATTTTATAATATATTTAAGTAAATATAATTACTCTTTTCAAATTCTACTCAAAATCTAAATCCTATACCAAATCCAAATCCTAATCCAACCTCACTTATAAACCAAACGGACCCTATATGTTGCATGGGAATGACCGCATCGAAGAGAAAGCTTGTGAAAAGCTTGATGAGGGTATGGATTAAGGAGATGTAGATGTCCAATGATCAGAAGGCCAAATGGGATCGGTGGATGTCGAGATTTGAAAAACCTTGCCCAGATCAAGATGGTGGATATGATGCATGTGAACAAAACTAAAGAGTAGGCTAGGAAATCAACCATTGTTAATTTTAATTTTGAAATGATCTCTTTATTATTTATAGACGGTATATTTTTATCCTTCAAACTTAAAATAATTAGGGGTTTTGCTAACAAGTGTTACTGGGCAAGGCATAAGTTAATTACCGTGTAATTAATAAACATAAACTTTCTAATTTAAGCTAAAAAAAATGTATTAAATACATATCAAATAAACCAAAGTATTCCTTTCATTATTATGATGATCAATTGGCGAATCTGTTTCTAAGCTAAGATAAAGGGCTGGTTTTAATTGCCAAATTGCATGTGCATTAAAATACTATGGATTCAATAAATAATACAAAATACATCTAATAATGATTGAATGGTTTGAAAAAATTTTGAATGGTGATAGGCGCATAACATATACGTAGTATAATACTTTCTAATTATCACGTGTACATAGGGGTGTTAAAATACCTTATAAACGTTCGAGCCGAACCGCTCAATCAATAACCAAAAAGACCCAAAACTGAAGAAATCGAAATAAGAAAAACCAAAAGCGAACCCGATTGTCATTGTGTGGTTATGGTTTTTATTTTAGATATCTGTCATTAACCAAATCCAACCGTTTATAATATACATCAAGGTTTTTAATTCAATTTTCAAATAATTGTACAACTATATGATTATTGCACTACTTTTTTTTGTAATGACTTTTTTTATTCTAGTATAAACATTACGAAACATATATGTGTGAAAGTTAATTAATGTGATTATAATATATGGACGTCGAATAAATATATATATTTTTTAATATGTAATGTATGTTTATTAAAATGCATTTATTGTGACTTAATAAATTTAATATGGATTTAATCTATTCTAAGTTATTTATAATATTAAATGAAATTTTACGTTATAGATCAAGTTATTATTCATACGCTTAAACTTAATTAAACGTTTAAAATGGTTAACCGTGATTCGAACCGTTAAACTAGTTTTTGTAAAATTAAATAAGTTCAATTCTTCTTAATAGACTAAAAATTTTAATTATATATTACAATTTGCTTAGAGTAGTTTTCAAAAATAGCATGTATATATATTTTAATCACGTTCAGTTAAATATTCATAATGATTTTACAACTTAATTAAATGAATTAGCTAACACGTTGTTGGCACTGTGCGAAGAAACATGTGATTGAGGGAGATAATATTAGGGTTAGGGGTGTCAAATGGGTTGACCCGACCCGACCCGAACCCGACCCGGACCCGATAAGGGCCTATCGGGTCGGGTTAATTCGGGTTCAACTTAGCTTATCGGGTTTATCGGGTCAACCCGATTAACCCGATAGTGTTCTAGGGTCGGGTTAGGGTTTTAATTAGTTCGTTATCGGGTTATCGGGTTGACCCGATATACCTTATAAGCTATAATAACATATTTAAAAATCTATAAATTTTGAGATAAACTCGTGTATAGCAGTCCATTAGTCCAGATTTTAATAAGTAAGGTAACTTTAGAGATAGTCTCAATAATGTATGTCATTATGTGCACTACTATATTGATTTATATCATAGTTGTTCATAAACCCTCCCATGAATCATTATACTGTCATATGCTACTATGGTTTAAACACTATATTTTACATTTTTACTCTAACCGTTCAACGATTGTCATTCAAGAAAAGGTAACTGTTTCATGTTTACTTATACTTGTACAGTTGTATAATATATTTTGCATGTTCAGATGAATGAATACATAGGTACTGACGTTGTATTACATAATTTACTAATTTAGTATTCTGTCAATCGTCAAGTAGTTTAATTTTTCATTGTAACATAAGTAATTTTGGAATTCTAGTGTCGTAAATTTCTAAGTTTTTCATGTTGGGTGGTAACTTTAAGGAATGAAGCAAATTGTTGGAAAAATTAGCATGCAACCTGATAACCCGATAAGCCCAACCCGATAACCCGCAACCCGATAGACCCGATGATGGACCCGATACCTTATAGGGTCGGGTTGCGGGTTATTTTTTAGGTTTCAAAAACCCGATAGACCCGACCCGATAAGCCTATAACCCGACCCGATAACCCGATTGACACCCCTAATTAGGGTGCGTTTGCTTTGTAAGTAGATTTGGATTTAGAAAGAGAAATAATATAATATTATTAATAAAAAATATAAGTAATCGTTAAAAACAAAAGACAATGAAATAAAAAAAATATAAATAATTCATCTAGTCGTGGTTGGGCATATTTTACGGGACGTTTCAGTTTTATATAAAATAATTCTATTAACTATATTCTTTTTTCAGTAAGAGCTTGGTTTCTTCATGAAAATGTTTATATTAAAAATATATAGGTTTTTCTAACATGTGCCCCGGGGGCACATGTTAAGCACACCAAAAGGACAGCGGGACTCATGAAAAAGGACGTCCGAACTCACATATTTTATTTAAAAAATGTATTTTTTGTGGGTTCGGACGTCTTTTTTGTGGGTCCCGCCGTCATTTTTGTTCTATGTGCGCACATGTTAAAAACCTGAGCACATGTTAGAAAAACCCAAAATATATAGTACGAATACACAACATGAATTACAAGATTGGACCAGAATTTAATCAATTACCAATTCGAAATACATGGCATTTTATTATTAGTCAGGGATTAATTTAAAGAAACAATATATAAATCCTGGTGCACCATCGATTATTGGTACATGTGACTTGTGCCCCGTGATTTCCGTTCTATCAATCGAAAAACACACAATAACACTCCATATTCGGAAAAAAAAGACACTAAGGTAAAAATGATAGCTATGAATATGGGATAGAGAAATACATGATTGTTGTAAAACAATGAACTAATAGCAATAACATATAACCGATGTATGAAAAAGGAAAGTAAAAAGAATCGAGACCAATATATTTTATTAAGATTGATCTCACAAACTACAAATGAACTTTAATTTATAGGCTCTCATAATCACAATATTTAGTACAATCATAATTGAAGAGAATACAAAAGATGAAAGGTTTGAGAGGTTCAGATATATGGATAGCCACAATCATAAGCATTCATAACACTCCCTCTTAGCTATCCATCATTAGTTCTCATACGCTTATATATGTTGCCTCGTTAAAAACCTTGCTTAGAAAACCCTGTGGGACAAAACCATAGCTAAGGAAAAAAGAGTGCAGCGTGTATATTCTCCCTCTGATGATTAGACCACTTAAGTTCACTGAGTCTTCGCATTTCGATGCCCTGAACCAACTTCTTAAATATTGCAGTAGGAAGTGTCTTGGTAAATAAGTCTGCTAGGTTCTCGCTTGAACAAACCTTATGAACAGTAATATCGCCACTCTTCTACAAGTCATGGATGAAAAGGAACTTCGGTAGAATATGTTTTGTTATGTCACTTTTGATGTATCCGTCCTTATGTTGAGTAATGCATACTGCATTATTTTCATGTACGACTGTTTGAGCTTCATGGCCTGAAGAAATATCACATGATTCACGAATATGTTGTATCACACTTCTCAATCATATGCATTCTCGACTCGCTTCATGGATTGCCAAGATATCTGCATGATTCGATGAAGTGGCACTCATTGGTTGCCTTATGGAACGCCATGAAATGTCGATCTTGAAAAAGAGTACATAGCTTCTTCATACGCTTGAGGATGTTGCCTCATTAAAAACTTTACCAAAAAACCCTATGGGGAAAAAAACCAAGGACTAGAGAAAATGAGTGCAACGCTTATATACTCCACCCTAATGATGACATCACTTGAATTCCTTGAGTTGGCACAACCGAACATCATCAACCAAAATCTTAATTTTTGTCATGGCCAGTGTCTTTTATAGATAAATTTGGTCGAGTCTCGGATGAATAAATTTGTTAAATACTATTTTCACCGGTTGTGATTCATACCTCCAATATGAGGACTCAACATTCATTGTACATTCTTGTACTTTGAAACAAATTCAAACTGAATGATAATCATATCATATATGACGAGCAAGAACCATCATTGTTTCTCAAACGCTTAAGTTTGACACTTTCAAACCAATATTGTGATCATCATCTTTGTATATAAAAGGGACCTTGCAACATGTGACCTCATAGACATGAGTATCATTTATCCACATAAAGTATATATATCAACTTAAGGATTTAATCTTATGACGTTCAATTCATATATTAACACGAACTATGTCTGTCAAGTCAAATTCATTTTATAAATACTCAATTGCCTTTGTAAACACCCTTGGAGTTCATCGATATTCAAATAATCAAACTATATAAAACTTATAACATATTAAAATCCGGTACTTTATAAAGTTTTATGAGCAAACTTATTCATTTTCATGGCACATTTTCAGCAAGTATACACTAATGCGATTGTAACACGTATGCCAATATCTTTTTAACCCCATATCGTGGAATCCAATTTAATCAGCTTGTATTCTCGATAACTTTTCTTATGGAAATTCAAATTCGATGAGCTCAATTCATGTATCCTTTTAGACGCATATCAATTATTTCTCACAATGCCAGAATTTTATAATACACTATTGGATCCACCACATTAGAACATGTCTCCTCAAGATAATGTACTAATCTTCGTGAAAATATATATACGCCGTCAGTTGTGCCTTGAATATCATGATTTCAATTATTTAATTTTACTTTCACACAAAGATCGATACATATCCAATAAGTTTTACACATTCATGTGTAAGGACTTCAAGTCCTAAAATATATTTCATCACAAGAAACTTCGATCTTCTATTAATTACATGCGTCTTTACATTTTGGTCAATCATCTTGTAGGTTTATTTTCAAGATCCTCACTCTTATAATAGCACTGAATTGTTATCATTATCTTGCGCAATATTATACTTAATAGTACTATCGACGTCAATTCATTTTAGTTTGATTCCACACTTTACTAGACATTATAAAATATCATTTATCGAGATCTCATAGTTTTCACGTACCTGGGGGTTTTCAAGAACCTTCGTGTCTAGTGTCTCTTTAGAAGACTATTATGGGTTCTTTATTACCTCGATTTGTCCATCTTGATTTTGTTGCTCCATTTTATCATTCGATGACTTTTATTTAGAATCGATTTGTCTATCACGTTGAGGCGTGCCATATACTTATTACCATTCGTTGGTTGTACTTTTGGGACATACATTTTAATTGGCGAGCATTAGCATCGTATATATTAATCTAGTCATTTTTAGGTCACTGACATGCTGGCAATTACTAGATCTGGAAAAATTAGGTGTCCCGTGAACTTAAGTTCATATTAGTTAGTGTGAGGATCAACATTTATATCATAATTCATTCCATATTTCTCGCTGCTTGTTCTCTCCCTCTGAATGAATTATCAATTTCAACATCCCATTTTTGTGCGTTGTGGTGGATTTTACAAGAAACAAATACCGCACATTTACAAAATCCTTATATGGGAAACATATGGCTCGTAACCGAAAACCATTCTAATAGGGAGTTTTCTTTATTGATTGTTGGCATGATGCGAACCGGAGCCTTAACCAAAACCGTTACCTAGTTTTCCATCCATAGATGTGAATCTAGGAATTGAAATAGGTCCTGATCCACCCACCAAACCATATAATTCGGGTAGTTTTAGGATAAAGGTAGTAGACTCTAAGCCATGTGAAGTGGAAGCGAATATAGGAATGAAGGATAACCTTACATACTCACATCACCCATTTATGTATGATTACAAAAAACATTATGGGTTTAAATTGGGTTTATTAGGTCAAGATAGATCCCTAACTAAGAATTTTTCGAAGATAGAGATGATAGAAGATGATTATTTCCTATGAGACAACCTTAATTTACCCATTGACCCAAATGAATTAGGTAAGGTTAACATGAGAGAAACATACCCTTTTGAGCATATAATTCAACCACCCAATCTCCCATTATATGGCTCTCTTCCACTATTATGTTGTATATCGCTACTATCACCCGCACTTAGTATTAAGTGTAGGGAAAAGCTCCCTTTTATCCGTTAAATAAGGGTAGAGTCAGGCTTGTGACTCAAACAAAAACAAGTCATTCGTGGGAGGCAACCTATGCTTTTATTTATTTAATGTTTTTCATTTAGTATTGTTTGTGTCATATATGCTTTCTTATAATTGGTTAATTTTTCATGTTTCGAATAATTTGTGAAAATACTTTATTTTGTTTTTAACTTCGTTTTAATTGCATATAAAGGTATTTCACAAAAAGATAAGTGTAGGAAAATTCTTATTTAGTTTAAAAGAACGAAATTCGAACATGAGAAATTTACAATTTATAATTAGCATATATTCTATCTTGTTTGCGTATTTGTTTGAGTCAAATGCTTGTATAAAGACAAGATAAATATTTTACAGGAAATTTACAAGTTTTAAAAGTTAGACTTTTCCATAAATTTCCAGAAAATAAAACGAAAAAAATATATCAGGTTACCCTGACAGCGTCACCATCTATGAGTGAAGGCGTTAAGTACTGTAGCACTTAATTTTTCCAGATTTTTGTTTTATCTTGAAATTTAATTTTAGAAAATTTCTAGAATTTTTAAATTTCCAAATTTCTATAAAAAGATTTGTTTTGCAAGTATAATATCTTATTTTCTCCACTTTTGAGAATTTTTTTTAATGAATGCCACTTTTGAGAAATCTTTGGATGAACAGTACTTTCGGGAAGAAAAAAAACCCCCGCTTTCAAGTAAAAAGAAGTTTCGAGTAAAAAGGGCATGAACAGTGATATGCGTACAACGCACGTTCAGGGTCAAATGAACTTCCTTTTCGTCGAGCAAGTTTTTCAACACCCTAGGCAGTGAATCTAATCGTTGTAGTGTAGTATTAGGGTAAGCCTCGGGGATTGATATAGTTCTCTAGGGGAATAGGAATGCTAGTGAGAAGTTACTACGCTAAGGTTGGGGTTGAGGAAGATTATTTTTTATCTTTTTATATTTTTTAGGAAATTGAAATGTACGAATCTCGGGGTATTGGATTTGGGGGGTGGTATTTCTACCGATTACTCTACTATTATCTAATCTAATTAACTAAGCTAAGGGGTAGTCTATGTCTAATTGATGTGTGCTCGTATGATGACTAAAGATGTGTTTACCTATATGCTATTACTCTCTAGTTATCTCGTATTGATAGTTGAATTGTCACGTCCTTATTCTTAACGCGTTGTGTCTTCTAAGGTCGTAGGGTATGCTTTCTTCCCTAACTCTTTGAGACTACCTTAAGGTTATTGCCTACAAAATCTCTAGGATTCATAAACTAACTCTAAGGTTATCTTTGGATTTTTAGCCTACAACAACTCTAGGCGATTATAAACTAATGTTCACAAAGATTACTCAAGCATTAAAAACACAACGATGACCTATTGCAATCCTAGGCCAATTATAATTAAGATAAGAGACAATCAATCTATATTTAATACCTAGGTTTCATAGATCTAAGCAAACACACAAGTAAATTAGTCGGACATGGTAAACATGCAAGCATATACACATACAATTGAAGACATAATTGAATCAATGCAGTAAATTACTTATCTTATTGTAAAATAGGGTATGAGAACCCTAAGATACTACCCAAGACAGCTAAAAATCGTTGTTAGGTTTTACTCCACAAAACTGCCTCTCTAAAATTCTGAAAATTCGAATTCTATATATAGAGTTACAACTGCGACGGCGTCACTCTTTAAATGTGACGCCGTCGGATCTACCGTGTCTTGACCACGTCAACATTGTGACGGCGTCACCTTATGGTTGTGACGCCGTCGGCTTCACTTTCTGACGTCGTCGGGATCTGAATCTAGGTCGTCTGAGTTGTGACGCCCTACTCTTTAAAGCCTGACGCCGTCAGGTGCAAAATAGCAAATTCGCTACTGAGCCGTCACAAGTTTGGAACATGTTGCGACGTCGTCGCCCTTTGACTGTGACACCGTCACCTTCAATTTCAGCAGCTTGAGTGTCTTGATCTTGACTTTGGCCATTTTCTTCACATATTCACGCCTTTCCGTACAAATAAGTGTCATTCCAACAATTTGCCTTCAAGAGACCTAAAAAGTGAAAAGGAACGAAATTAAGCAGGATATAAAAGTGGTCGATTAAGGGCTTAAATGACCCCTCAAAAGTGTACCATTTAAATCCTTATCAAACAGTGTTTTCAAGAAAAACTCAAAAGAATGAAATTTTTGAGTAAAACTGGTGAACAGTACCTTTCCACAAAAACTTAGTCAAACTTGGTCAATGTCGAGAAATTTTCTGATTTTGAGTAATTTGCAAAAATGAGGTGCTTTTACCAAGGTTCTTACTATTTTCGAAGAACTTTTCCTCACAAGAAGTGAAACAAAAGGGACTATGAATTTCTTTCAAAAAGGCTTCAAAACAAATGTATTACAAAATCTTGCTTAGGCCCTATTACTACGTTGTCTCACTCACGATCGATGACTGGTAATGAAGTTTCTTACAAGTTAAACACAATATCTTGTTATCAAAACTTTCAAACAAACTTGTACCGTGGCGGGTAATAATTTCAAGTTAGTTATTAGAACTAGTTATCACCTAAAAGTTGATGATGTATTCCTTTAACTAGCGACGTAAATGTATCACATGACGACTTGTCTGTTGAAACCTTTCATAAAACTCTGTAACACCGATACTTTAGTTCTCACTACAGAATGTCTAATCCCATAAGTTTCAGAATGTCTTAGATGTTAAGCATGTTATCTGCTAGACTTAGTATGCAATGCAATATCTTGTGAATTATGTGACGTTTCAAAGAAATCTGTCTTGAGTATGCTAGTTGACTACAATAAAATATGCTCTTTAATAGACTTGTTCCTAGACGGGTAATAATTTCAAGTTAGTTAGTAGGACTAGTTGTCACCTAAAAATTGATAATGTATCCCTTTATCTAACTATGTAAACGTGTATCGCATTGACTTGTCTATTAACTAGTATCTCAATGACCTTTTCGCTCAAAAAGTTTGTAAAAGATTTTGTGAAGCTATACATCAATAGGTACCTAGACGGGTAATAATTTCAAGTTGTTTATTAGAGCTGGTTATCACCTAAAGGCTGATAATGTAACTCTTTACTCAGCGACGTAAACGTGTCTCGCGTAGTCTTTTATGTTTACAATCTTTCACTAAAAGGTTTCAACAAAATCTCTTGTTTGTTCAAAAGAAAACTGGTTTCTCAATGTTCAAGTGACACGAATGATACTTTTCTCATAGAAAATATGTCTTGAGTTTGCTTTAAGTTTCAAATACTATCTTTTAAAGATAAATCATCTCAATCACTTTCAAATTCAAAGGATTGTTCAAAGCGATTTTGAGACAACTTAAACTAGACTTTTCTAAGAGTTCCTCATTTTAAATTAGGTTAGTAGGGTTCGTTGTCACCTAAAAGCTGACAGTAGATCCCTTTAGCCAAGCAACGTAATAGAGGGCTTAAGGACTTAATCTGTTCAGGAAAATCTCACTTTGTCAAAAGCTATTTTGAGACTACTTGAAACTAAATTAACTAAGAATTGCTTGTCTTCAAGGTGGTTATCAGAGTTAGCTGTCACTTAAAAGCTGACAATAGATCTCTTTAGCTACGCTTGTAATATTAGATTCAAAGTTTTGTCATGATTAATAAAATCTCACTGTCATAAGCTCTTTTAAGATCATTTAGAGTTAACTAAACTGAGTTTTGCTAATCTTCAAGTTGGTTATTAGGGTTAGTTGTTATTTAAAACTGACAATGTATCCCTTTAGCCAAGCAACGTAATATAGTGCTCAAAGTCGTGTTATTTATGACGAAATCTCAGTCTCATCCAATTCAACAATTTTATCAAAGAGTTTTCCTTACAAGTGGTTTAACATACTTGACTACTTAAGTTTGATATAAAATTATCGATACTTTTTCACAAATATTTCAATGATGATGAGTCTAACGTATACTTTCTGCATGAGAACACAAAACTACGTTATGTCTTTACCTTAAAATATTTTAAGAAAGTATCAAGTTTAAAAACAAACTTCTAAATGAGGATAAACAAAAACAAAATGAGAGATAAAATCGTATGTGAAAAAAAGAGCATGTCTTTTGTTAGAAAAAGCAAGTACAAGGCACATGAGAAAGAAACTAAAAAAATGTACTCAAAAAAAAAATTTTTTTTTGGGTAAAAGGTCTAAAAGACCCGGTAAATATATTACTCCAAAAAACGTTTAAGTACAAAGGATATGGGTGAATCCCATATCTCAGCCCGTTACATAGGCGAAAAGCTTACATAACAAGATACTTCCTATTTTCTATATAAGAAAATAAACCACTGCACAAAAATAACATTATACTCCTATGGAGATAAAATTACTTCCTAGCAAGGCCTTGAAGCTTGATACCATACTCAAAAAAAAATTGACAGAGTATAAAAACGACATAGAGAAATAAAACTTTCTTTTGTATTCTTTTGAAACTAACTCATACGTTATTTCATCTCAAAATTCACAATGGCAACTCAGCGCGAATAAGATCACTCGATCTTACTGCCGATATCCCAGAAATATATATCCAATAGTTCTGGTACACAGCCGAGTACTCATACCGAACTAGCAGACTGACATGTAGGATCAACGACAAGTTGTCACGGCAGATTTTAATGTCTTTCGCACTGTGTTGCATCTTTCAAACGAAACAGATGATCGTCCATTTGAGCCAATGATGAACATTACTCAGATCATTGATTTTTTTCGAAGACTGGGATATTACACACGTGTTGCTCCACTAAGAGTTCCCTCAGACATCAAGAAGAAAAACATACCTCAACCGTGGCATACGATCTTGATAATTCTTAACCGTTTCACAACCGAGAAGAAAACGGGTAAGGAATCACCGAGGTTACTTACTCTACAGATGCTGGAAGGCATTGTCTACAACTGCCACATTAAGTGTGCTTCACTAATTTAGGAATATTTATTTGAGCATGTCAACAAGAAACGCAAGGACAAGGGCAAGATTCCTTTTTCTCATTACATCAAGTTGCTTATTGAATATTAGATGAACATATACCCCAACATCACCAGAGGTATACCAATATCACACTCACATGGACGATGACATTGTAAAGTTCATTCAACAACAAAAATGAATGTATGTATCTTAATGCCACATGCGTTGTTGAGGTTAGTTAACCAAGAGTCTCAGGCATACAACGATTACATAAACATAGTAGTAGTTGCTAGGACTTAGTCACAACTGACTAGGTCTACTAAGTAGCTCCAGTAGCTCTCAGAACTACTAGGTCAAGTGCTGAGGAGACCAGAAGAAGTAAGCAGAAGGGTAAGCAAATTACGGAGAGCAATGAAAGAGAAAAGAGGAAAACAAGGCTAAGACGAAAAGGTGTTGTCATTCAAGAAAGATCTAGTAAACGTGCACCAACACCAGAAGAAGAAAGCAAATCTGGATTTATTGATGATTAGTTTCTAGAATTGGAAGAGGGTATGTGGAGAAGTAAGGAGGAACAAAGGAGAAACGAAGAGGAAGAGAGGTTGAAGGCAGAGGCTGTTGAAAGAGAGTTAGACTCATTGTTCTCAGGTGGAGAAAATGATGGGGCAGGGCCAAGTGTTCAACATGATGATGAATTCACTCCATCACCACCAAGGCCTAATGATGATGATGACAAGAATGATAATGACGATGGCTTGCAATACAGCTTGAAGCCCAAGTCATCAAAGAAGCAAAATACCGTCATCACAACATCATGAAGCCCAACTGGGACTCACTCTATGCTTCAGATTACATAGAGTCAGTCTACTCAAGGGGTTGATACAAATCTGAATGTTACGGGGTCATCAGAACCAAACTTAGAAGTTGTTTATCAAGTTCCATCGACAAAAACTCAAGCACAACAACTTTCAAGCTCAACAACGATTACAACGGTAGCTGTCGTATCACCACCAACACAACCCGATGAACAACAAGAAGTGATACATTCACCACCACCACAACGACAACTAACACCATAAAAAACAACGTAATCAACAACAATATATCTGACATTTACGCCACTTAATCGGCAACATAAGCGCAGGCCGCAATCTACAAAATCCGAAGCGCTCTACATTACACACAAGAAAAGGCTGGGAATAGTATAAAATCTAGAGCTATAAATGAAGATCTACCAAAGCTCATTGATTACAGATTTGATCAGAGGCTTGAAGCAACACCTGAGAGAAAACTTGATGAACGTTTTCAGCACTTAATGCAAAACAACATACTCACCTTTCAACCAACCCGACCTTATCAAAACATCACATTTGAATAGAAGAAACAATTCCTTTATGAGAATATGCTTAATGACTCAAATCTTATGGTAGAAGACGAAGAACTGTTCAGAGCTCTACACAACAGCATTGAACGAGCTCAACTTAGGCAACAAACTTGTAGGGGTGACGACCTTTGCAAACGACCCAATGATGACCATCAAGATGATGCTAATCCTAAGGGGGAGAATTTATGCGGAATTTTGCAAAACTACTAAGTTTTACAATCCTCCAAGGCAGTGTACTTAACCGTTGTAGTGTAATATAATCAATACACGGGGGATTGATCATTCTCTAGGGGAATAGTATTGTGAAGGCCAAAGTTTATGACGATATAGGTCTAAAGGTGTGGTAGGATTCTTTTAGTATTTTTATATTTTTATATGAAATCAAGTAAACTCTCGGGGTTTGGATAGTGGGCGCTTAAAACTACTAATTAAAACTAAATATGCGGAAAAGTAAAGTGGTAAACTCGTATAATGGGAAAAATGTGTTTGCGTAGATATCTTTACTCCTTAATTATCTCTTATTAATTAGTCGAATTGTCACGTTCTTGCTTAATTGACACGTTGTATTCCGGTATTATTGTAGGGTGGTGCCAAATTCCCTAACTCTATGAATGTATTAGTCTCCTTTAAGAAACCCTAGATCTACAAGTGAAAATTAAGTCATCTCTCTAGAATCTCCTAAGATCTACAAGCCGCAATTTATGAAATAAATACAATGAATAAAACCACCAGTACACTCTAGGGTAGAAACGCGTTTAGTAGGACTTTCAAGCTAATAAAAGGGTGAAGAATCTAGTTTTCCTACTCCTAACGCAAGCAACCAATCAAATAAGAGACGACAATCAATAATTAACAACTAGGTTTTATTAGATCTAAACAAACACTAATTAATTTACACCATAACTCTCTCCATAAATAAAAGAGCAAAACGAGGCTTTATTTTTAGCCTTTAACATGATTTGAACGTGCATGGCCTGATTTGTAAAAGAAAGGACCATAACATCAACCAAATCCGCATTCCATTCAAGAATAATATGTGAGCCCTTACTCTAAATGTTACTCCCTCCGTCCCAAAATTATTGTCCCTTATTGACTTTCTTAGTCTTTCTTCTTCAACTTTGACCATAATTATTTTTGTTTGTGTTATATAATACTTGATGAAAAATATATGAATTTATTGGGTTTTAAATGTTTTTTCATTTGGTATAATTTTCATCGATTATTATATAACACAAATAAATATATTAATGGTCAAAGTTGAACAAGAAAGACTTGTCAAAGTCAAATGAGACAATCAAAATGGGACGGAGGGAGTACCATTTAAGGTCCATTTATAGTCACGAAACACACGTTTACATATAACTTCAAGATGTGATAAATCTACATACAACTCCAGAATTGCACACACATGCAAGTGATTTTCATTCATCACTTGGTGAACCTCTCTTGTTTTAGGGGTGTGATTCGGGCCCTTTATATTCCAAGAGGCAATATTAAGCATTTAAACTGTTCGAACCCGGAGTGCTTGCACCCTCAGAATTACCAATAGGAATTGAAGTAGATGACATAAAAGTTGTTTCATCATATACGTTTTCCACTTCATCATCGTCATCTTCATCAATCACTTGATCTTTTCCTTTCCCTTGACATTCGGCACTTCAGCCCCTTTTCCCACCACTTTCAACACATCATACTCGCTAACTAGAGCAAAATATGCATTAAATCATGACAAGTTTTGGAGATGTATCTTGTTTCATGATATATTGTTCGGATCAAATAAATCATGTATAAATCATGAAAGGTTTTTTGTAAATGTAAATCTTTCATGTCAACGAATCAATACATAAAGTGTTAGTGATTTTAGTGACATCACTTAAATTTATGTAGTTGTGATTTAGTTGAGATCAAGGGCTTAGTCAAGTTTAGCTTATAGTCGAGTCAGAAGATTCGGAGTGCACACTCTTCTAGCTAGCTTGATGTCGCCACAACTAAGTGCAAAGGTTAAGGGGGCCACGCCCCAATGCAGGGACTAGGGGTAGCGCCCCTTTCAGGGTCAAGGGGCAGAGTCCCTTGTTGGGTTAGGTTGAAGCTTATAGTTTTCCTGAAAAATTGCATTGCTGGTGCAAGGCTAAAGAACCACATATGTGAGTATGGAGTTTTGCCGCTTTAAGAAGCTAGATGAAGGATATGGACACAAGACTTGTAACAGTGGCAAGTATATGTACATTAGAAATTGGTAGAAATTTATGAGTATATTATTTTTGAGTATTCAAACGAGTTGATGGGTTCAATCCATGAGACACCATTATTCTCGAATATTTGGAATGCGTAATATACTATGTGAAAATTCAATCTCTACGACATTTTCATTTATGCATGAATTTGGTTTGTTTTGTTATATTAAGAGATCAAATATTACACTAAAATGGGAGAGGAATGTTGATGATTTTAGTGTCATCATTTATATTTTGTGTAATTGTGAATTACTTGAGATCAAAGGCTTAGTTAGGCTTAGCTTATATTCGAGACTGGAGGTGCGGAGTGCACACTCGTTCTAGCTAGCTTGATACCGCCACAACTACGAGCGGGGGTTAGGGGGCTGAGCTCCTTGTTGGGGTTCAGGAATTACCCGTTTTCCCCTCCAACCGGTTTCCCACCAAAAGATAAAACTTTTCCTAAAAGTTGTAACTCTTCCTGCCAACCGTATTTAACTAACTTTCGGTTATGTTTTATATGACATGATTGATATCTTCAAAAAAAACACATATAACAACCTTCTGCTTTCTTCTCCCATGCTTTAGAAACAAATTGTTGTTTTCTGAATTATCCAATTAAGGATTTCGTGATATCCGAGCCATATAGGGTCGAAACACTTGAGTCTTAAAATAATCTCTACATAATTCAAGGTATATATCAGGATTATTTGATTATTACCACTCACACACGTACCCAGATTCTAACATAAAGCGTCATTTACAGCCTACATTACTGATTAACAGAGAAAAAAATAAAATCAGAAACAATGAATATCACATGGCAATAAAACTATATTGCAAATGCTAGTAAAGTTGTTTCTTTCTAGTTATTTTTGTGCTTTTTACTTCCATTATATGACCAGAAGGGGCAAAGTCTTTCTTTATTATTATTGGACCAGAAAGACTAAATAATTGGGAAGTCCATGATCTAAAGTCCTTTATCAAAAGCAGCCAAATTGCATACTATACTACTAGAGCAAAAAAGGGAACAACGACAGATTTACCGACGGATGACCGACAGATTTCTGACACGTTACCGACACAGGATATCCGTCGGTGTAGCCCATTTTTCTGGTAGTGAGCTAATATATGGAGTAACATTATATCGATTCTCATATTATTTTATTCTTGCTTTACAAAGAATTTCAGTGATGCACATTGTACCAGAACAACCAGTTATTTAGGATCAATTGTTGCCTAAGAACAAATTATGATATTCACCCCTTTCTTTATGCTTTAGAACCATCTATGGGTTCATGTACATTATACTATTAACATTGTCGGCGATATTACCAGTTTACCACCAATCTAACCACTTTTCTGCCTACTTGATGCTGCAACTTTTATGAGCACCATAACTGATAACGAATAGTGCGTATTTTCTTATATGACTTGGACTTAGATATGATTGTTGCGTTTAAAATGCTCGATATTGATACTCCTTGTTGTAGTCTGTTCTCCTCTACGTATTCTAACGTTTTACAAATTTGCATACATAATTGTTTACTGTATTTCATTTTAGGAAGGATTTTTTAATTAAAAAGACTAGTGTACACTAGGAAACCTCCTGTTCATTACTAATTGAGAATGGCTTTTGGTACATGTCTAAAAACTATACTGTGAATAATAAATATAAAGTCTAGAAAAGGCAGAATAACAAATTTGAAATAAATAACTTGAACTTTCAGCTTAGCTATACGACTGAAGTGGAACCTAAGTAGGATGTCCATTATTAGCAGTTCAATATACTTAACAAGTCAAACTAAGTATATAATTGCTTATGTTAATTGCTCATTATGGTAGAAAGGTATGTGTATTGCTACACAACCCACTCCAAGCCACCTACCAACCCCAAAAGAAAAGATGCAAAATATTGTTGTAGTGTTTTCTTCAATCACCTCCATTTTGCATGTTCTTCTATTAACACCTTCATTGGCACCCACATATTGTGTACCATTGCATTTCTTTCCTAATTCAAACCCACACAAAGAAATGCAGAAACAACTAAGCTTTTCAGTGGAAAAAGGGGATGCCAATGAACAATACGATGACGATGGAAAGATTAGAAGAACAATACGATGCCAATGAAAAAGTGGAAAAAGGTGTCTGATTCTGAAGATGGGGTGGTTGCTAACCCATTTGATGAGTCTGCTATTCTATTCGGTGGTGGCCAAGAGTTTGAAGATGAGTATGATGACTATGACTACGATGACTATGCGAAGCAGGTTTCTGATCTTCCAGGGAATTTGGATGCCTTTAATGCCATGTATGACACTAAGCTTCAAGGACCTAGGAAGTAATTTTCTTTCGTTATGTCCTATGTTATTATTTGAGTAGTGGTTTATTTTCTTGTTTAGAAAATAGGTAGTATCTTGTTATGTAAGATTTATACCTATGTAACGGGCTGAGATATGGGATTTCACTCATATCCATTGTATTAAAATGTTTTTGGTTAATATATTTATCAGGGTGCATGATTACTCCCTTTTACCAACAAAAAAAAAAAACGTGTCTCTTATTTTCCTACCACACTAAGGAACCCTTCATAGTGGCTAACAAAAGCACTTGAAACACTAGCCCCTTCAAACTCAACATTATTCATGTCTTTTATCATTTCAATACGGCTACTTTGGACATGAATAAACACCATTTTATGACAATATGCAAAATTCAAGTCCCGAACCTTTAACCACTTCACTTTAGCATTTTTTTTTTTAGGAACGCTCATCATCCAAAAGACCAGAACTGCATCATTAAAAGCCTTAAGGTAATGCACCTCTTCTTCCCTTTAGCAAAGTAGACGAAGGATATGAATCTAGGGCCTTTTGGACTTTATCTAAGTCTTTTCTTAGCTTATTGGCACGTTCATGCAAGTTGCCATGGACATGCAACAGCTTACAAAAAGGGGTTTGTAAAGACTTCCAACTTTTTCACCACTTTAAATATAGGGCAAGTGATAAAAAAAATTATTATACTTGACACAATTTGCTCTTGTGGGTAGCGAACAAAATTTTTTTCTTTGGTGAGTACTATACTTTCAAATTCATCTTTTTTAGGGTATTTTGCGAAATTTTTAGACATTTTTGCCCTTCTTAGCTAATAGTAAAAAAAAATTCCCAAGGGCAAAAATTTCAAATAGTACCATAAAGAGGATGAATTTGAAAGTATAGTACCCACAAAAGAAAAAAATTTGTTCGCTACCCACAAGAGCAAATGATGGCAAGTATGATACTTTCTTTTTTTTTATCATTTGCCCTTAAATATAATATGAAAAAAAAAAATTTATTCTAATCATTCATCACCAATTCCTTAAAACCTTCTTTATAAACCAAAAAATTAGAAATTTTAATAGGTTTAGGTTTAGGTTTAGATATAGATGCCTTTGGAATTTTCAATACACATGGGGAGTGATCCGAGAAGCA
>OU343223.1:315745273-315797358 GCA_910596185.1 Chrysanthemum makinoi
GTCCGACCGTTAGGAACTTAGACACTACACCCCCCAATTCTTAAGTTCATCCAAACGATAGGTGATCAGTTGGTCAAATCGCACAAGTAGAAAGAGTCGTTAGTTGGTCATATCTTACCCTCCCGTCTCAATCCGCTCACTTAGGGTCAGTTGGTCATATCTCCTATGCAATTGGCCTCTACCGCCACTCAAAACTACCGAACCAAGGGTGGCTACCAATGAACTATACATGCATACACTTAGAAATAATTGTACGGAAGTAAAGGTAAACGCAAACAAAACAATTAAGGAATCATAACTAGGCTAGCACCAAAGGGTGCTTAGCCGCTCATATTAATCATGCAAATCAATTCAATATTCAAAGGTACGAAATACACGAATTGAAAGTAAAAGAAATATAAAACGCTAATGCTTATCGTAATGGAGTGACTTCTCCCTTGGAAACAGCTCCGTATGCTCCCCTAGACCTGCCTTGAGCGTTTTCCCACGTTCTCAGAGTGTTGTGTGTGGAATGGGATGATTAGAAATGCTAAAATTCGTGGGGTATTTATAGGCCAGATCTGGGTTACGGCGTAACCAATATAGGAGTTACGCCGTAACCTTCTATTTCTTCGTAAAATACACTAGATCTGCTAGTTACAGCGTAACCTTATTAGTGGTTACGCCGTATTCTTCAATAAACTCGGTTACGTCGTAAGTGATGCGATGAATTACGGCGTAAGTATCAGCGGCGTGGAGCCTCATTTGACCTAATGTAGTTACGTCGTAACCTTTGGGAAGAGTTACGCCGTAACCTCTTGATAAGTTGGTATTCTGAGTCACGCAATAGTTACGGCATAATGAGAGAGATGAGTTCTGCCGTAACTTCTTCAAAATAGCATCTGTGATAAATCTTTAGATATGTTTCCATTTCCGCGTCTCTTTAGCTCCAATGCTCGTAATTTACCTGAAAGTGGAAAACAATGGAAAACAAGCGTAAATCCATATAAATGATATAAATATCGAGCATTATCGGGGGAAATTGACACTTAATATTCAGGACTATTTGATGTTATCAAATATCCCACTTGAACTCTACTTGCCCTCAAGTAGACCTTATTAGAAAGATTCCTAAAAAGATATCTCGCATAACCTGGAAAATATGAATTTATAAATCCCTTATGCTAGAATAAAACAAAGCCAAACACCTCACGAAAGGGGAACAAACACTCAAATCTCTCAACTATTCTAAGTGTCAATTTCAGGGTAATCACTCAATTGTACAGTCATAGCATGTATTCTTTCATAAGCTTGGCGGTTACACAAATCTCCACCACTAGAGTTAAGGGCTAAACAATTCTCGAAGGCAATATGGGTAGACACGACAAAGGTTAAGGGGTGACTCGTCATTACTAACATGTCACGGCGAAGTGGACAAAATCAATGATACATGACCAAATCCATGGCCAAGACACCAAAGATTGCTCGTTGCATCACCTAGACACGCTTCATGACTAAAAGAGTAGGATAAGACATGGGATATATAATTGGTGTAAAATAAAAAAAACAAGCAGGTAGTCTAAATCTATAACCAAGTCATCACCATTTACCGTCCGTCCAAAGTTCAAGCTTAGAAGCCAAGAAACCGGATCATGAAATGCAAGGTAGATGTGTCATTAGAGGACGTCGTGATGGGCACACTACCTTTTCTTCTTCTGTTGGCATAACTACCAACTCCAATCTTCAAATGTGACAGAGGTGGCCTCCTCGATACTAATCAATAAAGCTCATACTACAGTGCTTATAATATCGCACTTTACAATAACTCAATCAATTTTTATTTTATTTTATTTTTTTATTTTATTTTTTTTTCAACATAACATCCCCCCACTTGAGATGAACAATGGGAATTCAGGGGGTCTTCAATGATTTTCATAAATGTTGTCGATGAAAGCGTGATTTCCAAACCTTTCCACTCGAACCTTGAACTTAGGCAAATGATGACTTCCCAATCACAAATAAAGAATAAAGGGTAGGCTAAGGTGTATAGGTGTAACGAAACAATATATTGGGTTGACAAAATGAAAGGAATGGCTCAGAAGGGTGTATCTAGAGGTATCTTGCATTAAAGGTGAGTGCAACAAAAGGGTTTCACATGGGGGTCGAGAAGTCGAGGTGACTAATCGATAGACTCATAATGGTAGGCTGTTTAGGTGATAATCCTATAATATTGCCTTCTAAAACGAAAAAGTTCAAATACATCGAGCTAACTCAACATACCTCGTCTATGGTCTCGAAATGATGCAAAGGCCTAGTTCTAAAGTTTACAAGCTACCGACACACTCATAATTTGGTGGATTTGGGGTAAAATATTGGAAACGGATAAGGCTAATCTCACCATATAATATCAAGGGTTGTATGTGCTAGGCTAAGGTCTAATCTAGTTAGGTTAGGAAAAACATGTCAAAATTTTAAAAATGGCATAATTTTTCAAAATAAACTAGAAAAATGAGGGTGAAATAAAGTTCAAGAGATAATTCTACTCCCGTCCCCTCACTTGAATTGTACAAAGTCCCTTTTTTACTAGGCATTAAATAAAGGTGAAGAGAAAGGTAGAATTAGAGCGAGAACTTCCCTGAAATTTGCTCCATAAAGAAGAAGGCCCACGAAAAAGAGACGTGCCTTCGTATAAGCGTCATGAGAAAACTTCAATCCCTGAAATCACAATACCGACAAGCATAATTCTAAAAAGAAAAAAAATGAAAAATGAAAAACAAACCTAACTCACTTTCGTAGGAATCACGGTTGCATTTAGCGTATGCAACAAGCCTTTTAAACCACTTGGTGTCCCAAGTGGACGAGTGAAGTCTCGTGAGGGTTTACAGAGAACACACCCACAAAGTTCATTTAAAAACTAATACAAGGTTACTGTGTTTTAAAATGAAAGAATTAAAGCATAGGAAAGTTACGTCGTAACTCTTTTGAGGGAGTTACGCCGTAACTGGCAAAACTTGGAATGAGCTGCAAAGCGAGTAGTTACGGCGTAACCACTGAGATGGTATTACGCCGTAATAGGTAATGCGTCAAGAATTATGCTGCTAAGATGTTGGTTACACAGTAATCACCAAGATGAGTTACGCCGTAACTCTGTTGAATCGACAAGCTGCAGCGACAATTAGTTCCTCGTTTCCTGCAGAAATGGTTAGAAAACACAAAACCCAAGAGAAAAGGAAATAAAACAAAAGAAAATGATAATTCGGGTTGTCTCCCGAAAGAGCACTTTTCTTTATTAATGAGTTTAAGTTATACTCAGAGCTGCGGGGCTTCTATGGGGGCCTTTGGACTTGCCCCACTTCTTCAATATCTTTCATCAAGTTATGCCTCATCCATGCGACATTCGAAGCAGTTCAGAGGTATTCATTGGTTTCGATTTTACGGACTTTACAAAATTTCTCTTCCGGTCCCAGGTGGTAGCGAGTGAATTCATATTTTTCGACAATAATTGGAGGTGGTCTTTTGTAGGTAATCCCCAGAAGTTTGCATCTCCTTTGTTCGTAAGCTTCGTCATCGGGATCAGTGAACTCCTCATTTCCTTGCAGCTCAAGGTAATCTAGGATCCCTTCAATATCATCGTCATCAGAAGCTGTATCCTTGAACCATTCTTCATCGAGCAGATTCTCCACTAGAACGCGCTTGTATTCTTCTTTTTCATCACTAACCAACTCTTTGTCATTTTCAATTATTATTTCACTCGTGTTGTTGAGACTTTCGATGTTTGAATTTTCTCGATCTATGTACTCCTTTCAAATCTTCTCTTTGGTTAATGTGTCCACATGTCCATACTTAATCTTCACCCAACTATCGAATCCTAGGTTGTCCAGCCAAGGCAAACTCGTCCTCTCCTCATCATTGGTTGAGGACCAAAAGAATTCATCTTTTCCTATTCTTCCAGAGCTGCTTCCCCCGTTACACATATCATCATACGGGTTGCATGACACCCAGAAAATTTCCCTAGGAAATTTTATTCTTTTGCACCAGTGACTGCGTAATTCCTTGTTGTCAGTTTCACTTAAATGCTCATCCGTACAGTATATGTCATTATTAGCCTCTTCGTTTTTTCTGAATGTGCTCCTCGTAATCAATTTTTAACTTCTTAAGGAGATTCGGGTTAATCTTCGCATCCCCGAATTGTATTGAGTACCAGTCAGCAAACGCCAAATCACCGAACTTTATACAATGTCTTTCGCGCTCATGAGGGCATGTCCATTCTTCCTCTCTTTCACTAATTCCGCCATTGCAATACTCACGGAAGGGGTTGCATGTAGGCTATGCTCGTGTGGACTCTTCTTCAGTTATGATGACAAGAGTACACCAGTGAGTGATGAGTGGCTCTTCTTCGTCTTCAAAGGAGAGTTTCTCGAGTCTTTCATCATCAGTATATGCCGGCCACATAAATTTGTTATGGTTGATCCTATCCTTATTGCTTCCGCAATCACAAACCTCATTTCTCGGGTCACAAGAAGCCCAAAGATCGTACCAATCTCCCTTAGCAACTGGTATCATTTTGCACCAGTGATATTTATTATTAGAGTTGGGCAGAGGACACAAGTTGATGTCATGGGACCAGTCCTTTCCTGATTTTCAGATTCTTCTACTTAGAGGAATTTTTCTGCCCACGTATCCCAGTTACGCCGTAACTGAGTTTCTTGGTTACGGCGTAATTCACTAGAGTCGTTATCCTCGTTGTTTTTCATAACCCCGTTATCGCTGTCAAAGACATAGTTACGTCGTAACTCATTAGGCGGGTTACGGCGTAACTCAGATTTGTCGATGAAAGCATCCCTCAAATCCGCTTTAGTGGCCTGAACCTTCGAGTTATCATCAGCAAAAATCACTTTACATTCCATAGCTGATTTAGATCCTTCAGGTTTGTCGTTATTCCTCCTTACTTTTTCGCTGAGCTTCTCCATCATGGATTCTAGGTTTTTCAGAGTTGTGTCGTGCTTGGAAAGGTTTCTGTCAGTGTTTTCCTGGAATTCTTTCAACCACTCATCTTGCTCCTTTTGTCTTTGGGCTGAACTTTCCAGGAACTTATTAATTGTTTCTTCAAGACTGGGCTTTCTTTCTCCATAAGGCCCACGGTTGTAATTTCCACGATACCCATTACTATTTCGATTATCCCCGTAAAACGGTCGATTTTCTCCATACTTAGCTTCTTCAACATTCTCTTCGTCCTTATGAGGACAATTCTTTGTAAGATGTCCTCCTCCACAGCTTTCACAACCTACTTGGATGGCATGAATGGTTTCTCTGACCTTTAGCATATCTCGACTAAGATTTTCAATTTTACTGGCGATTGCTGCAATTCCGTCTAAACTTCCGCCTCGGTTTCTTTTACTCCCACCGGCGTGCCATTTTTGAGAGTGATCCGCCATTTTTTGAATGGCTTCAATTGCAGTGGTAGGAGTCATGTTCGGGATAGGTCCTTGATAGTCCAGCATTTGCCTTGTAGTTACGTTAATTTCTTGGTAGAAAATATTGACCTTCTGCTGGTTATTCAGATCATTGGTAGGACACTTGTAGAGGAGATCGTTGTATCTATCCCAAGCTTGATACAAGGTTTCATCGTCTTCTTGTTTGAAATTATGGATCTCCAAAAGCTGGCTAGAAATCTTCGATGGTGGACAATATCTCTGAATAAAGTGCTTCTTAAGTAATGCCCAAGTATTAATTGCCCGCGGGCAATCTTCGATCCATCTTAGCTCCAGAAGAGTCATAGGGAATACTCTAAGCATAACAACATCATGAGACACGCCCGGAATGTTGAAAAGGCTAGCAATGTAAAGGACATTTTCAACGTGCTCATATGCATATTCGTCCCTGTTTCCTGAAAAAGGGTTAGCGCGAAGCTCCCTCATAAATTGGTCTTTGATTTCGAAACGGACATCCGCTCCAATTGCCGGTCACCCGGCCCTTGTTCCGCTCTTGTCAACGCCAAGTATTCCTCAAGAGTGAGGTCATCGATGTTAACAACTTCCATGGTACCTGAAAACTTCAAATATGATCGTGAGAAAAGTTTAAAACGAAATTAAAGACTTAATATCAATCCTAATATAACTCCGGCAGCGGCGTAAAAACTTGATCACGGGGTGTTTTCTGACAGGTCTTAATATTTATAGTGTCTCGCTATACCTATGGTCTACCCTAGTGCACTAACGGGAAGTGTACCCGGTCGCGTGTAGTGTAGTAAACGGTAAAGCCGAAGTCGTCCCAAGAGCTATGTGTGTTGGATTATTACTAAGTCTAGTGTCACAGAATAATAATGGTTTCGATAGGGATTTAATTAATTAAACTACTAATGCAGAATAAAATAAAAGCAAATAAAAGGATAAAGGGAAATCAATAAAGGAATAGTGGTGCTAACCTAGTCAATCCTCCTAGCTAGTTATGTGTACGTCTACCTACTTCCAATTACTTCAGGTGGGGTCAAATTCGAGAGGACAACATTTGGTCAATTCGCCCTAACCTATTAGCAAAGATGCCACCACAGGAGAAATCAAGTGCACCGTCATAAGTCCTGTTGTTCCTGGTCCCCTAAGCCAAGTCATTAAGTACCGCTATATGCTAGATTCATAATAGTGAGTGCCCGGCCGTTAGGAACTTAGACACTACACCCTCCAATTCTTAAGTTCATCCAAACGATAGGTGATCAGTTGGTCAAATCGCACAAGTAGAAAGGGTTGTCAGTTGGTCATATCTTACCCTTCCCGTCTCAATCCGCTCACCTAGGGTCAGTTGGTCATATCCCCTAAGCAATTGGCCTCTACCGCCATTCAAAACTACCGAACCAAGTGTGGCTACCAATGAACTATGCATGCATACACTTAGAAATAATTGTACGGAAGTAAAGGTAAACGCAAACAAAACAATTAAGGAATCATAACTAGGCTAGCACCAAAGGGTGCTTAGCCGCTCATATTAATCATGCAAATCAATTCAATATTCAAAGGTACGAAATACACGAATTGAAAGTAAAAGAAATAAAAAACGCTAATGCTTATCGTAATGGAGTGACTTCTCCCTTGGAAACAGCTCCGTATGCTCCCCTAGACCTGCCTTGATATTTTTCCCACGTTCTCGAGTGTTTGTGTGTGGAATGGGATGATTAGAAATGCTAAAATTCGTGGGGTATTTATAGGCCAGATCTGGGTTACGGCGTAACCAATATAGGAGTTACGCCGTAACCTTCTATTTCTTCGTAAAATACACTAGATCTGCTAGTTACGGCGTAACCTTATTAGTGGTTACGCCGTATTCTTCAATAAACTCGGTTACGTCGTAAGTGATCACGTGGATTACGGCGTAAGTATCAGCAGCGTGGAGCCTCATTTGACCTAATGTAGTTACGTCGTAACCTTTGGGAAGAGTTACGCCGTAACCTCTTGATAAGTTGGTATTCTGAGTCACGCAATAATTACGACGTAATGAGAGAGATGAGTTACGCCGTAACTTCTTCAAAATAGCATACTGTGATAAATCTTTAGATATGTTTCAATTTCCGCGTCTCTTTAGCTCCAATGCTCGTAATTTACCTGCAAGTGGACAACAATGGAAAACAAGCGTAAATCCATATAAATGATATAAATAACGAGCATTATCGGGGGAAATTGACACTTAATATTCAGGACTATTTGATGTTATCACTTATCACATATCGTCCACTCTAACTTGGTAATGTCCTAGTTACCCCAGTATCATTACAAACTTCGTCTCTATTCGACAAATCACCAAGGATAATGAATGCTCTATTGGCTTTCATCCTTATAGTTTCACTATACGAGATTACCAATATCCGTCAAACCCTTCTTCGTTGTGGCAACACTGCCGATCTATATCATATGATTGCTATAAATGGCATTATTATCTGCTTTTTCTTGCCCCAAAACTTTTCAACAAAATTGGAAATCTGAACATATAATTCGTACAATTAACAACCTCTTGCCTTCACTTCTTTTTCAAGGAAATTTACCCCTACCTTTTGGGTAGAAGCACTTCATATGTCGGCCTATCTTTTAAACATATTACCATCCACCTGCATTAATAATGAGACCCCTCAATTTTTCCTATATAAGACTCACCCCGATAATTTCACTCTTCATACTTATGGGTGTCTATGTTACCCTTACATTTTCACCAATAATAAACTCGAGCCACATGTCAGTCTTTCTATATTTATTGGTTACCCCACGAGTCACCGTGGGTATCGTTGTCTTGACTTGGCTACATTCAAAGTCATCATTTCTCACTATGTCACTTTTAATGAAACTACGTTTCCCTATGGTTCGATGACTCCCCATGCCTAACCACCTCATATTTTCCTAGACACCCACCAAATATTATTGCACAGCATCTTGCTAACCCACCTACTATTCCCGCTAACCCGATACCTGATCCACCACGAAGTCCACAACAGATTGGTCCAACTTAGCCGACCAAAAAAGATGGCACTTCTGTCTACCAACCCAATCGACTATTGTTTTGGACTCCCGAGCCTACTCACTCGCTGTCAAACCATTCACTACCCGCATCCCAACAAGTACCTCCACAACCAACCAATCCCAATCATGCTTCAAATCATCCCATGCTTACTCGCTTTCGTGTTGCCTCTAATAGGCACACTCAACGTTTTACTTTAAATGTGTCTATTGTTAGTCCTCTTCCTAAGTCTTATAGTGCGACTTTTAATGATCATAATTGGAAAAAGGCTAGGCTTCATGAATATAATACATTAATTAGAAAAACTACTTGGGTTCTTGTGCCTCGTCCATCTAGTGTGAACGTTGTTCGCACCATGTAGTTGTTCAAGCACAAGTATTTAACAGATGGTTCTCTTTGTCGTTACAAGGCTTGTCTTGTGACGAATGGTAGTTCACAGCAGTTTAGGGTGACGCCTTTAATCCGGCTGTCAAGCTGACCATTATTTGTACTGTTCTCATTCTTGCAGTTTCTCGACATTAGCCTATTTATTAGCCTAATGTCAAGAATGTTTTTTTTCATAGTAGTTTATCTAAGACTGTTTATATGCATCAGCCACATGGTTTTCGAGATCTACGACATCATGATCATATTTGTCTTCTATAGAGGTCTCTTTATAGACTAAAGCAAATTCATTGGGCCTGGTTTAAGAGATTTGCAGGTTATGATACTCGTGTTGGCTTTCATCATAGTCGTTGTGGCTCCTCGTTGTTTATATACCTCAATGGGACTCGTATTTCTTACATATTTTTATATGTTGATGATATTGTCTTGATTTCCTCTTCCACAACATCGTTACACCGTGTTATTGCTTTTCTTCATCAAGAGTTTTCTACGACTGATCTTAGTCCGCTTTATTATTTTCTTGGTCTTTTTGTTGTTCGTTCTTCTGCAGGGATGTTCTTTTCTCAAGAGAAATATGCTTATGAGGTTCTTGAGTGTGCGCATATGCTCAGCTGTAATGCTTGTACTACTCCGGTTGACACATATTCTAAGCTAGGTGCTGATCGTGATCCAGATGAGGATCATACTTTGTATCGCAGTCTAGCATGTGATCTTTGGTATCTTACGTTTACTCATCTTGATATTTCTTATGCGGTACATTAGGTATGTTTGTTCGATGCACTATAGGGTATGGTTTATAGTTTTTTTCTGCTTCGACATCTTATTTGGTTGCATATTCGATCTTTGATTCGGTAGGTTGTCCTACTACTCGTCGGTCAAATCTTGGGTATTGTATGTTTCTTGGCAACAATCTTATCTCTTGGTCCTCTAAGCGTCAAGTTACGCTTTCTTGTTCTAGTGCTGAGGCTGAGTACTGGGGTATTCCTAATGCTGTTGCTGACACTTGTTGATTGCGTAATATATTGCGTGAGCTTCACACGCCATTATCTTATGCTACACTTATCTATTGTGATAATGTTAGTGCAGTTTATATGTCTTTTAATCCCATGCAGCATTAGCGCACAAAGCATATTGAGATAGACATATATTTTGTTTGGGATTTACTTGTTATTGGACATGTCCATGTTTTTTTCTCACTTTTATCCACTCTCACACCCCCTACCTACCCACACATATTTTTAATTAAGACTTGCTTTCAACATTTTTTTGAAAATCATATATCTTAAAAGCCATTAATCGTTAGGCGAAATAAATTGCACTATGACGACAAGTATTAATTATATTTCAATAAATGGGCACTTTTATATACTTTCTACATTTATATTTTGGTTTTCTTAGTACATGAGTTTGCATGAAATATCTCTTGTGATATAACACTAATCTGTAAGTTCGAACACTCACATGCTGTCGTAAAATGAGCATAAGTATTTGTGTAAAACTTTAAATAATTCATCATATTTTGCATTGAAAAATACACATCCTTAGCTTTCTAATCATATATCATATATAATTTGAACCTCAAAAGCAATACAGTTTATTCATAGAAGTTAAAGAAAATAGATAATTTTTTCCATATATTTTAACTCGTTTGATATATCCATATAATATAACACTAATCTTTAAGTTCGAATACTTAACATGTTATAAATAAAATAAACAGAAGTATTTTTTATAGAACTCCAAAACTTCATCAGTTTTTCATTGAGAAATACACACTTTTGGCTTTCTAACCATATACCACGCATAAACTTGACCCTCTAAATTAATACAGTTTATTCATAGAAATTAGAGAAAATGAAAGTTTTTTCTTGTATCCAAACTTGCTTGGCATATCACATATGATATAACACTAATCTGTAAATTTGAACACTCAACATGTTTTCATAAAATGAGCGTAAATATTTGTATAGAACTCTAAAAGGTTCATCGTTTTTTTATTGAAAAATACACGTCCTTAGCTTCCCAATAATATATAACACTTAATATTTGAACCACTATAGTAATACAATTTATTCATAGAAGTTGGATAAATATTGATATTCAAACTCATTTGATATAGATAACACTAATTTGCAAGTTCTATCATCGAAATGCGGTTGTAAAGTAAGTATAAGTATTGTATAAAACTCCAATAGATTCATCATTTTTTTGCATTAAATTTACACATATTTAGCTTTCCAACAATATATCACACTTAATATTTAAACCATTAGGTCAATAGAATTTATGCACATAAGTTAGAGAAAATATATAAAAGGATTTTTTTTATATTCAAACCTACTTATTATATCACATGTGATATAACGCTAATCAATAATGATAGAACAATTTTCATAACTCACACCATAAATCACATGTGTTTTTTATGGTGCAAATTATCAGTTCCACATCAACAAAAGTACAAAATTGATTTTTAATTTTTTTTGTGTTTTGTACAACTTCAACGAAATAAAAGCTCTGATTTAATATTTGAAATATTTGTTTGATATATAATTGGAAAGCTAAAGATGTTTATTTTTTTAGTGCAAAAGACGGTGAATTTTTTGAGTTATATACAAATACTTATGTCTATTTTACTACAGTTGTTTAATTTCGAACTTACAGATTAGTGTTATATAACAGTTCATATATCATGCAAATTCTTATACCAAAAAATACATTTTATCCAGAATATATGAATGTGTCCCTCTATTGAAAGATAATTAAATTCTCGTTAAGGTGGTGTAATGTATATACGTTAACAACGATTAACATTTTTGAGATATGTAAATTTTAAAGAGGAAGGAAATGAGTTTTAGACAAAAATATTAATTAATTCCTGATTTCTTTTATTAATTATCAGATATGTATTGAGAGGTGATTTGAAAACTCTAATTAATAATTGAAACGTTCAAAACTTAAAGTGTTTGAACATTTGATAAACTTAATTAAAAGTAATGTGAGGATATATATATCAAGACATTCAAATTTAAATATGCCAAATAAGTTATATGAGTGTGCAAATCTATTTATTTCTCTTTCAATATAAAGTACCTAAATGAAGTTTCTCGTGAAAATAACATTCCTATTTTGTTTTTTTTTCTTTGCAACGTGTAGTAAGCAGTGACAGGTATCAAAGATGGAAAACTCTACACCTTGTAAGAAACATCTTCAGAGTTCTAACTTCTTTTAGATAATCACCTTTCACTTTATACTTCTATAAATAGCAATCCTAACAATCTCACTTCATAGTCATAGCTGAGTCAATTGCTTTCTCACCACATTACATACAACTTAACCTTATAATTCAACTTTGTTTTTCGTCCAGTTCTTCAAATGGCAAGCTCTAACGTTGTACTCTTAAGCACATGGGCTAGCGTATTCGGTATGAGGGTCCAAATCGCACTAGCTGAAAAGGGTGTTGAGTACGAGTACAAAGAAGAGGACACGACCAACAAAAGCTCGTTGCTCCTTAAAATGAACCCGGTTCACAAGAAAATCCCGGTTCTCATTCATAATGGCAAACCAATATGTGAATCCAATATCATTGTTCAATACGTTGATGATGCTTGGAACAACAAGTCTCCTTCATTGTTGCCTTTTGATCCTTATCTCAAAGCTCAAGCCCGGTTCTGGGCTGACTTCGTTGACAAGAAGGTACCGTGCGTATAGTTCCCATGTTTTTTAGTTAGATATGTGGTACAATAATAGCTTAAGATTCTCTCAAGTTGAGTCAAACATAATATATCGTGTTCACCAATTAAAAACAAGTTAGATATATAAAGCTCTTTCTTTTAATTATAAAAAAGGGCTCACATATTCGTTTAATGTCGTTATAAAATCAATATGATTAATTATGTTTGACTTAACTTCGAAAGGATCTTGATCTCGGAATAATTAAGCTCCATCTAGTGAATGAGTATATCTCGCTTTTACTTAATAAAAAGCTAGTAAAAAGTCTCTTACAGATACTTTTTTAAATGGGTGTTATGTCCTTGCTTATTTTAAAAATTACATATATATCCTTTGAATGCATTAAAAGCATTGTACTTTATGCATAAAAAACTAGTACAAAGAACATATATGTAATTATTCATTTAGGGAATGATATACATGTAAATCTCCTTATACATACACCACAATTGTGTATTAGGGTGAGCACCGAAGGTTCAAAACCAAACCGGACCGACGAAACCGACCGAACCGACATAAACCGAACCGGACCGACAGCCTGTCGGTTCGGTTTCGGTTTCAGGTCCTACATGCTTTCGGTTTCGGGTCGGTTCGGTTCGGCCCAAAACCGACAAAAACATGCCAAAATACACATAGACCGACAAAACCGAACCGAACCGACAACATTCGGTTCGGTTTCGGTTCGCATTTTTCACGGTTTTCGGTCCTCGGTTTTGTCGGTTCGGTTCGGGTCGGTTTATGACCGACTCTCAGCCCTATTGTGCATTACTGTCTTTTACAATGTGCATTAAAATGTTGTACAGTGTGGTGTATGTATAAGCAGTGACGGATCCAGGAAATTCAAACATGTGTGGCACAAAAAATATTTTTCACCTCAAGTTCTAACTTATATAGGATAACAAGTACGATAGTTACACAACTTATATATAAGTTAACAAAGTTACCTCGATCAAACTAAATTAATTTACCCTTTCGATCTCTCATAGATTGGAAGCGCTTCATCACATCTTCATTTTTCACATTGATGAATACTTCTTTCTCTATGCTACAAACTAGAGCATGGTTCAAAAATCTATTACCCATTCGATTACGGAGATCCGACTTTATAAACTTCATTGTAGAAAAACATCTTTCAACTGTTACAGTAGCCACGGGCAAAACCAAAGCGAGCTTCAATAACTTATATATCAAAGGAAAAGACTTATGTTTATCTAATCTCATCATCTCCGTAGCAAGCTCTGTAATAGTATTCACCTTTGAAAAATCTTCATTTTGAACCACATTCACACGATATAGGTCAAGCTCACGCATAAGATGAAACCTATCTGAATCCGTAAAATCATCCGGATATAAAGTAGTCAAGGTAATGAGCTTTGAGGCGTCCAACATAGAAAATGAAGCACTCGGACTCAAAGCTGACATATTACTAAGTAAGTCTGTGCTTATCTCGCTAAAGCGATCACCAAACTCTTGGATTTGCATATCCAAAACTGTGTTAAATATGTCAATCTCAAAATAATGTCGATTCGTTATGCCAACTGTTCTATTTCTTTTAGCCGCACATGCTTCATCCATCTTCAACACTTCAATACCATACTTTGTACAAAACATGTTCACTTTCTTCAAAATTGTTTCAAACCCATCTACTCTAAGTGTCATCAATGTCTCTTTTGTTCCATTAATCAATGATGTTAGTATCAACCCTTTTTAAAATATATGATTGGTACAAGTCATTAATTAGGAGGCTAACTTCATTAAAAAACTGTATTGTAGATGTACGACGCTGCGAAGAAAATATGGACCACAAAAGGAGATGAGCAAGAAATTGCAAAGAAAGAATACATAGATGTGTTAAAGGTGTTGGAAGGACAGCTTGGAGACAAGCCTTATTTGATTGGGGATAGCCGGGTATGAGATATTTCGCTCATTCCTTCAAATTTGGTTTTATTCGATGGAGAAGATTGGAAATATGAGTATCGAAAAAGAGTGTCCAAAGCTGGTTGCATGGGTTAAAAGGTGCATGGAAAGGGAGAGTGTCTCAAAGTCTCTTCCTGATCCTCATAAGATGTATGAGTTTGTATTCTTTTTCTGAAGAAACTTGGCGTATAAGTTATGATGCTACTATATATGGTAATTAGTAGGTCTGCGTAATAGTTACTCTAATAAAGAAATAAGTCACTTAGATGTGCCTGTTTGTTTGTTTTCTTAATCTATGAGTGAGAAATATATAGAAGTATGAGTTTATGTATAATTTGGATGAATCTAATATGTACTTGTAATCTTCATTGTAACTTATCCGTCTAGCAAGAGTTGTTATTAATTGATTAAATTTCGGTGTTTCTGATGCCTGCAATGTGAACAATCGTAAAAAGAAAGGGCTTTATATGATTTAAGTGTGTGTGCAGCGCAGGGCCATCTCGTGGATTTCAGTAGCTTTGTGTCATTACTACAAAGAGGTTCTCAAACACACACATAATATACATATGTATAAGTAGTGCATTAATTAATTAAGCTCGAGTTTTATATTGTATTCATATATATATAATGCAAGTGCATTAAATTTGATGGCCCTCGTCAATCAGTGGCCCCGTGTAATCGCACCTCTTGCAATTCTCTAAAACCGGCCCTGGTACAGTGAGCTCAACATAAAAAACGTTTACCTTATGTTCCTTGTATTTGTGTTGCAACATGTCCTATAACTAATCTCCTTGGGAGTTTAATATTAGTTTTAGACTTGTAAATGAGGGTGAGACGGGGGCGGACCGAGGGGTTCCAAGGGTTGCACAAGACTCATGAATTTTTTCAAATTATGTCAAATATACTGATTTGAGTAAAGTCCAAAATACATCCCTGTGGTTTGTCTTGTGTCTCGCTTTACATCCCTAAATTTTTTTTAGCACAAAATCATCCCTCCGTTAGTAAAGTTGGCACAAATACATCCCTCTATTAGTAAAATCAGTTAATGAGGACTAACGGTGCAAATATATCTCCGTTATCTCACATTTGTTAAGAGATATTTACGTAAATCGTCCTTGTGGCAAGGAACAAATTGCAACTAAAGTCCTTAAATTTATTTACAAATTCGTCCCTGTGGTTAGACCGGTCAACGTTTGGTCAACGCCACGTGTCACCACATGAGTGGTGCCACGTGTCATCGGGTCGGGTCGGTAAATGGGTCGGGTCGGGTTGCCACGTGGACCAATGAGGTGGTGCCACGTGGCAGTGGTAAAATATCACAATTTTGGCTCCCCACGGATTGAACCGGGCGTTTGATTGGGAAGCAATGCTTTGCCCACGGGCTAGGCATAGCAGTATATTTCTAAATTTAATACATAACCCTTTCTAAAAGTTAAAAGCCAATTCATTATTATTAAAATGTTCAATTTAGTTTTTTTTTATCAATTTACGGGTTTATGTAGTAAAAATAAATAAATATACCGTCGGACTCATTTTTTCGTGCTCTTTCCAATGGTATGCTCGGGAATTTTTCGACTTCAAACGAACCTCGAAAAATGCGAAAATCATCGTTTTTTCTTTGTTTTCGCATTTTTCGAGATTTGTTTGAAATCGAAAAATTATACCATTGAAAAGCACGAAACACGAGTCCGCATATTTATTTATTTTTTACAGTCCATAAAACTCCGTAAATTGATAGGCCAAAAACTAAATTGAACCTTTTAATAATAAGAAATAATTACATGTTTGGTCCCTATGGTTTACCCCAAATAACAAGTTTAATCCTTAAGTCATTTTAATTACACCACACGTATCTATTTTTGAAACCTGTTGCACATTTAGTCCCTATTTAAAACAATAGGGATCATCTGTGTAATTATTTTTATTACACGGATAGTCTCTATTTCTCATAATAGGGACTAAATGGGTAACAAGTTTCAAAAATAGGTATGTGTGATGTAATTAAAATGACTTAGGGACTAAACCTGTTATTTGGGGTAAATCATAAGGACCAAACATGTAATTTTGTCAAATAATAATGAATTGGGCTTTTAACTTTTAGAAAGGGTTATGTATTAAATTTAGGGAAATATACTTGAAGCTATGCCTAGCCCAGGCAAAGCATACTTCAATCAAACGTCCCTGGTTAATCAAAATTGTGATATATTTACCAATGCCGTAATGTACCTCATTGGTCCACGTGGCAACCCCGACGATACGTGGCACCACTCATGTGGTGACACGTGGCTTGACAACGTTGACGGTCTAACCACATGGACGAATTTGTAAATAAATTTAAGGACTTTGGTTGCAATTTGTTCCTTGCCACAAGGACGATTTACGTAAATATCTCTTAACAAATGTGAGATAACAGAGATATATTTGCACCGTTAGTCCTCATTCTGATTCTAACAGAGGATGTATTTGTGCCAACTTTACTAACGGAGAGATGATTTTGTGTCAAAAAAAAGTTTAGGGATGTAAAGCGAGACACGAGACAAACCACAGGGATGTATTTTGGACTTTACTATACTGATTTTTTTTTTAATGAACCTGGTCATTGGTATTTTTTATAAAATAAACCTGATGAATAAATACCTACAAAGAAGTCAAAAGCAGATAAGGGGACATTTATTTATGAAAATCCAAAATGAAGCAATAAATGTACATTTCAAAAGTAAAAACTTGTATACTTAAGCCAACAAGGGATGTATCGACTTGGTCACTAAACACACCAAACCTCCCTTTGAGTTCTTATTTATGAAAATCCAAAATGAAGCAATAAATATACTGTTCTTTTTTAAAATGAACTTGGTCTTTGATTTTTTGGTTATGATTTTTGGTATTTTTTATAAAATAAACCAGATTAATAAATACCTACAAATAAGTCAAAAGCAGATAAGGGGACATTTATTTATGAAAATCCAAAATGAAGCAATAAATGTACATTTCAAAGGTAAAATACTTTGTATATTTATGCCAACAAGGGATGTATCGACTTGGTCACTAAACACACCAAATCTCCCTCCTTTGAGTTCTTACCCCCCAACCTTCACAAAATGCACAACGTATCGAGCCTTTCTATCGATGAAACTGGACATCTTAATGACCTAAAACACGATGACGATGGCAGAATTAAACGAACAGGTATCTAACTCGCGTTCTTCTGAATTTCATTTTCCAAAATGTCGAGTTTAGTTGCTAATGTTTATTGTCGTGTGAATTAAGGAACATGGCAAAATGCAAGCGCGCACATAATAACAACTGTAATAGGGTCAGGAGTGCTATCACTTGCATGGTGTTTCGCTCAATTGGGATGGATACCGGGTGTCGTAACTCTCCTGTTGTTTTGCTTTATCAGTTTGTACACTTCACTCCTCTTAACAGATTGTTATCGATCTCCGGATTCTGTTAATGGTACCCGAAACTACACATACATGCATGCTGTTAAGGCCAATCTTGGTAATTAATATTACATTTTCTTTTTGTTTTGTTCCTCAAAGTTTGACTTATTTCAATTATTAATATTGTATGAAAGTTAGTTATTAGATGACTGATTCTTTAACTACCACTAGAACATTTACTGCTTTTGGAGAGGACATTTCTCCAAAAGTTAGCTCATCGCTGATACTTTCGGCGGGGACTATGTGCATCTTTTGGCGGGAACTTGAAGGACCCCCGGCCTTTGGTCTGGTCAAAGGTACGATTGTCCAGCATGGCCTTTGGCGGAATAAAGTAATTGCAAGGAGGGAAAACTGGATAACTCTTTTAGCGGGGACATGCCCCGCCAAAAGGTTAGATACACAGTACAAACCTTTTGGCGATGACATGTCTCCGCTGAAGCGGCGGAAAAAACCCGGGAACAATTAATAGTTACAACTTTGGTCAAATTTTGCCAAATATCAAATCTACTTTCAGCGGGGACATGTGCGTTGAAAATTTACTAAACGGTCAGCGAGTTTGTGTGCCAGCTCAACATGGATTTTGTCGTTTAGGGGCGTCCCGCCAAAAGCCTCCTCGCCCGTCCTCCTTATTGTTGTAGTGTATACCATTATAAAGTTTTCACAGTAGTCAAGGCACATTTATAAATTGGTTGGTCCTTTAGCTAGGTGTTACTGATGTTCTCATTTCTAGCAATTCTTTATCTAATTAGTGACATTTACTTTTAGACAAACTTAAATAATACAAACAGTAATGTGAACAATAAAAGAGTATTATTTACATTTGAGTTGTGCAAAACTCTTGTGGACACACAGGAATGCATCAATATAAGATTTGTGGCATGGCTCAATATGGTGTTCTTGTCGGGTGCACAATCGGCTACACCACCACTACTGCCATCAGCATGGCGTAAGTTAACCACGTAAATTCTTCCTTCCAGATATGTCAATAATGATCACAAGATAACTGATCTTGTTTACTTGTTAATCAGGGCCATCCAAAAATCTAACTGCTTTCATAAGCACGGACACCATGCGGACTGTCTTGTCCGCAACAATCCACTTATGGTGATTTTCGCTATTATTCAGATCGTATTAAGCCAAGTACCAAACTTTTCAAAGTTGTCTCTGCTCTCTATTATTGCTGCTATTATGTCATTTGCGTATTCGAGCATTGGTATTGGTCTTGCTATTGGTAAAGTTGTTGGAGGTGGAATTGGAAAGACGAGTTTGACAGGAATACCTATTGGAAATGGCATCACCGGGACAGAGAAAATGTGGAGAACGTTTTCGGCTTTAGGAGATATTGCTTTCGCATTCTCTTTCAGTTTTGTCCTCATCGAGATTCAGGCAAGCATATATGTGTCGCTTTACATTATTGTGTGGGGAGTTAATAATGCCCTTTTATGTATGTGATCGAACATGTCAAAAACAATTGTATATTTCAATTCATGTAGTAATTATGATGTTTTTGTGTTGTATGGTATGAGACTTTGTATGAAGCAATTTTGTAGGACACACTGAAGCAAAGTCCACCGGAGGGCAAAGCCATGAAGAAGGCAACAACGGTCGGAATCTTGGCCTCTTCAATGTTTTATATGATGTGCGGTGTTCTTGGATATGCAGCTTTTGGTAATGATGCCCCTGGGAACTTCTTATCCGGATTTGGGTTTTTTGATCCCTTTTGGCTTGTCGGTTTAGCTAATCTCTGTGTCGTTATTCATCTTCTAGGTGCTTATCAGGTATAAATTCTCTTACTTCTACTCGTCTCTATATGTAAATTTCCTTTCTCTGAAGACATTTTTCCGTTGTTCTTTCAAAACATGATCCGGGGTAATAAAATAACCATGATCACATGCTAATCCAAAAATGGCCAGCTATAAATACAGTACTCTTCGGTTGTTGATGCAAAATTGTCACATTGTTGGCAACATTTCTGGCAGTTGCACTAGCGATAGAGAACCGTTATTCAAAACTAAAAAAGGCATCTCCAAAGTGTGGTAATTTTTACGCCAGGTGATCTAAATATTTGAGTGATTATGCAGGTAATAGCACAGCCATTTTTTGGGTTTGTAGACGATTGGAGTAAAAAGAGATGGCCACAAAGTACACTTATCACAAAAAGCTACTCATTGAGTGGTCTTGAGGTCAATCTATTCCGGTTAATTTGGAGAACGAGTTACGTTATATTGGTGACAATCATAGCAATGATATTTCCTTTCTTCAATGACTTTGTGGGGTTGCTTGGTGCGTGTACATTTTGGCCACTATCGGTTTATTTTCCAATAGAGATGTACATTGCACAAGCCAAGATTCGCAAGTTTTCACTCACTTGGATCTCAATGGAGCTAGTGAGCCTAACGTGCTTGTTGGTATCACTCCTAGCTGCGGTTGGATCAACTCGTGGGCTCATTGCTTCTGTTAAGATCTTTAAGCCGTTTGAGTCTGTGTCGTAGTTGTTTTTAGTTGGTTTTAGTAATGTTACAATAAAGATTAATCAAAACATGATATAATCAGTGAAAAGCTGTTAAATCAATAAGAATTAAGGTGGTTGTTGTACCATGCATCAAGCATCAACTACTATCAACTAGTATGCTTTTTGTTTTTTGTTTTTTTTTTTTTGTAAAGGGTTATCCGGTAAAATATATTGAAAAAAAAAACATTTGAGTACAATGGAATGTGGAAGAGTTCCACATTAACCTAGCACTAGAAATGCTAAAGACTCGCACCATATGCATACGACATGTCGTATTCATAACACCCACTATAACATAAACTACACAATCGCATAAGTCAAGCCAACAAGCGGCAAACATAACGAAAAAACACAGCCATCATAGATCATAACACCATTTGGCATCTTCCATGCTTCAAGCATCTTCAAAAGACGAGGTGAGTTCTTGAACTTCAAAGCGAGGAGCTTCAGACGAACCATAACCACAATCATATCAAGAACTTTAGAGACTTGTCGTGTAGCATTTTTGAGCAAGAGGTAATTCCTCTCTTGCCATATGAAGTAAGTAGTAGCCGCAGTGATAAGCCTGGCTGAATTCCTATTAGCAATAGGGGTAATCCATGCAATAACTTCCTCCCATTTAGCGGATAAATTATAAACACATGTATGAAAAATTGGGGTAAACACATCAACGTATTGAAAAAAACAAATATGAACATAGAAAAAAGAAAGTCCGTTTGTCACATGCAACCAGATTGAGCATCAGTCGAGTGCTATAAAATGGAGTCTCGTATTCGACTATAGAGGGAGGTTCACGGCCACGTTAGGATCAGTGTCTTGGTTTTCTGAATATGAACTAAGATTTGTACGGTTTATAAGACAAATGCGTTGCTTGAGCATTAGGGGACTCGAGACATGTACGTCTATACTCTCTACCACGTTTATTTTGATTATTGATGAGTCGGGTGATCGTGAGGCCAATGAGCATATCGAGGAAGTCTTGGTGAGGGAAATTTTTACGTTTTGTGCTATTATTCAACGATATGATTTGATCAACGTCAAGGCCCGTTTGCTGTTCTGACCTCAAAATTAAGTTTTCCACCAGGGCATCATTGTCGATCCGGTAGCTAGTTGAGAACTGAATTAAGAATGAACAAAAAAACATAAGGTTATAGAGAATCGGAATTTGAATTCGATATGCATAGTTAGTTCTATACGATGTATGTACATAAAAGAGTGAATTATTTAAAGAAAGGAGAAAGATACTAATCAAAATTTAAGCAAAAATGCATATATATATCCCTCCCAAAATGAATAATTGCATATATATCTTTTGTTCAAGTCATTTATTTTGTTAACTCTAGTTTTAGAACAAGAAGGTTAGCCTGGGCTTTGCAACGACTTTCATTATTTATTTTACTTTACTTTTAGCTGTTCTGTTTGCAAAACGTTGATAACCGCTCACACTGCTTTTATTAAATAAAAAAAACTTATGTTGATAGGTTATCTATTTGGGGAAATGATGCCTACTTTATAAAGTAGGAAAGTTACATACTTTCCTTTGTAAAGGAAGGAGGAAAACATGTATTTGTGATATAATGAAGGGGCTTAATTGTAAATATTTTTAATTTTTTACAAAGGAAAGTAGGCAACTTTCCTACTTTATAAAGTAGGCATCATTTACCCTATTTATAATATATACTAATATGCTATGTCGACTAGAGGTGCACAAAAACCGGTTTTTAAAAAACTGGTTTTGCCAAAAATCAGTTTCGGTTTTTCCGTAATCGGTTTTTTTCGGTTTTAAATGTTCGGAATCGGTTTTTTTCGGTTTCAAATTTTCGGAATCGGTTTTTTATCGGTTTTTTACCGGTTCGGTTTTTCGGTTTTAAATGTTCGGATCCGTTTTTTGGTATTTTACGGTTCGGTTTTTTGAATTTAAAACATTTAATACATTTCAAATACAATCATAACTTTTATTTAAACAATACAATCATACAACTAAAACTATAAAATACTAATACATTTCGAATACAATCATAACTTTTATTTAAACAATAAAATTATAGAACTAAAAATAAATAAATACTAATACATTTCGAGCTTCGGCATGGCCATCACCCCAAAACATATTAGTATACTCAAGTATATCGAGCTTCGGCATTGCCATCACCCGTGTATACTCAAGAAATTAAATCATCCCAAAATTCTTCTACATCTAACTCTTCAACATCAAATGGTTCAAATTCACCTTCATCTAATTCGGTAGTCGGAGGTGATATCCCCATGTCATCTTCTTCTTGTGCTATAGTTTCTTCAACTTCTTCAATCGAACCTTCCAACGATGTTTGATGTTGTACCCTATCTACTCCGTCCATATAATCTTTCAAACATACACATACTTCCACGGATTCGGGGCTAAGTTTTGTCCTTTTATCCGATATAATTCGACCACTATGAGAAAAGGCCGATTCGGAGGCTACCGTCGAAGCTTGGACCGCTAATAAGTCACGAGCCATAGCGGCTAAAATTGGAAATTGGATTTCCCTTTCTTTCCACCAAGCCAAAATGTCAAAGTTTGCAAACTCATCGGGACTTAAAGTTGTTAAAACGTTTGTAGCCATATATTGTCCCAACTCATTGTCGGCGATGATCGTTGACGCTTTGTAGCGTCTTCACGTAAAGTATTATAAAGGTTTATGTTAATGTCCCTTATCATTCGAGACGAACCGCCCGCATTGGGATTCGATAATTGGGATTTGGTTGTTGACCATATTTTGTTGCATAAATTTCAAACAATTTTTTAAAATAATCATTAAATTTAAAAACTTGAGATTCTATATAGTTGGGATCTTCACCGTCCAACCCAAAAGATAATTCTAAATTTTCCATTATTCTTATTAAAAGTTCTACGCCTCCAACATTTAAACATGGATTAAGTGCGCGTGAACAAGTATAAACCAAAGGTAAACTAGCAAAATATTTTATAAATCTCTTTTTTATAACTTTAACCATTTTTCTAAACATTTGAGTAGGTGAGTCTTTTAATTAGTCTAATTTTTCCGTCATAGCATAAACTTGATTTAAAACTAATGGGCTAGTTGGGTAATAAAAACCCGATACTATAGTTGTTGCCTCTTTAAAAACTTGTAAAAAAATAGTTAAAGCATGTAGTCGTTGCCAATCTTGGTCATCTATCGAAGTAGAACGGTTTTTTTCAACAAGTAATTCATTAAAAGCATCTAAAGTAGTACGTTGTCGTAATATATTTTCAAACATAATGCAAGTAGAATTCCAACTAGTAGGTGTATCAAATTTCGGTCCTAGCCATGGTTCACCACATTGTTTACGAAAACGTTTATAGTTAATTTGTCGTTCATTACTCGAGCGATATATATTTGTTAACAAACCCCTAAATGTCAAACGTAATCTCTCACATATTTTTAATGCCGCTTGAACGGATAAATTTATAACATGAGCAACACAACGGGAATGAAAAAAGCACCATCTAAAATGGGTTTTATACGTAATTTTAACAATTCCATAGCTCTAGTATTATTAGATGCATTATCTAGTGAAATCGTAAAAACTTTATCATCTAAATTATATTCAATTAAAGTGTCATGTAAATTTTTTCTTAAATTAGATCCCGTATGAGGATAACCAAATAGTTTAAAAGCAATTGTCCGTTTCATTAATAACCAAGATTCGGGATTAAACCAATGAGCCGTAACGGCGAGATAAAAATTTGCCGAACCATGTGGTGCGGTCCAAACATCCGTAGTTATAGAAACACCATATTTATAATCACGAAAACCATTAATAATATCATTTTTAGCCGTTTCCCATAATTTAAAAGCATCACTTCTAAGTTTAGTACGACTTACTTGTTGATACCGCGAGTGTAGCCTCTTTTTGATGATAGCCGTAAGCTTGGCGTTGTCGAAGAGGTTGAATGGATAAGTATGTTGAATGACTCACCCCGCAAAATCTCTTTGAAGCGCATCATTATCATATACACAAATTTGACCATCCTCACCAATAGTACCGTCGGAATTTTGAGGTACCGCGGAACATTTGGCTATATGACCCTTTAGTGTAGTGTTAGCCCCGGAAGCATAAAAGCTAAAACATTTTTGCAAGCGCCTTTTCCGTCCCATCCTTCATAACACACAAATCCATATGATTAAAACCCTCGGGATTTCGTGAAGTTGGTTTAACATGAGCAACATCATCTTGTGTGTAATGTTTTACGTGGACCGAAGACCAACGGAGGAGGATTAGTGGGCGTGTTGTGATTGTGTGTTTTCCATTATAAAGAAATTAGAGATTTAGAGGGATTAAAGAGAGATTTGATGTGTTTTAAGCCTCAACCCAAAACACATATTTATACTACAAGTTCTAGCTTCAAAATACTCAAAAAATAAAAAAAAAAGACAAGAAAAAACGGTAACAAACATGTCCCAACGTCTTGATCGGTTTTTCCAGATGACGGTTTAAAACGGCGAAAACCGGTTTTCAAAACGGTTTTGCCCGGTTTTCGCCGGTATTCAAACCCAACGGCTAGTTTGACTTTGCGTTGAGCGGTTTTAAAACCGGTTTAACCGGTAAAAACCGATTTTTAGCGGTTCTCGAAAAAAATCGGTTTTAACAGGTTTTTTCAAAAAACCGGTTTTACCCAGTTTTAGAACCAAAAAAACCGTCCGGCTGGAAAACTTAAAACCGCTACAACCGGTTCGGTTTACTAAAACCGGTTTCGGTTTTGTAAAAACCGCTTTTGTTGAAAACCGGTTCCGGTTTTGTGGGTCGGTTTTTTTGAAAACCGGTTTAGTGTTGCACCTCTAATGTCGACGGAAAATATATTAGTGTTGGAAATGGGCTTTTGTTCTCGGCCCATCAGATGTTCTTAGCTTGATAGTCTCAATGGCCCATACTTTCGGACGTGGGTGATATATGTCTTTCCATTTCCTTTTAGCAAATTTCGTTGCTTCCAGGTCAAGGATACAAGGGTTTGGCTACGGATCTGGTGTTTTTGTTGCACTCAGGATCTGCATGTAAGTGTTTATATTTTTCAGGTTCATGGTACCTACGCCTTTGTTACCTTTTTCTCTTTTGTTCATGTCGTGAGCTATTGACTAATTTGTTTGTTCATGCATGAATATCCAAAAATTTTGGTTCCCAAAACTCTGTAATAGATCTGTTAACGTTTGTGTTTGAATTTGGTTAATCTTAATTTTATCCACCAAGTTAGTTTTTAAACTATGAGGACAAAAAATAGGCCATGCAAAAAAGTTGATGCTGTAGGTTTGTTAGGTGACACTTCGACGTCAGCCGACCCCGTTGTTGCTCTAGGTGAGACTGACAATAGTGAGTCAGAACACATTCGGGATCGCCTGTGGTTGTCCGGTGGGTGGCTATCACTCAAAGGAAATGTTGTTTGATGAAACTGTGCCATCCGCATCGAATACACGAAAGCGTAGCAGCAGCGTGACTGTCCGCTGCATACATTATCAATATGGTTGTGGCTAACGAGTCTCACACTACCGTAAACGTATATAGCAGTTGATAACGAGTTGAAAAAGAAATGTTGTTTTCAAGAATCTTTGGATTCGTTCCACACTGCCAAAAATGTACCGGATGTGATAATCACTTATGAGAGGTCGGGGATGTAGTTGCTTCCATTGAAACGGGCACTAGCGTGCACGGTCGGCAGGCTGAAAATATTTTGAAAAGGAAACGGTCGTCGGTGCGACGGTTTAGCTACCGCGGTAGGTACAACAACCAATTACCAGCTCCACCAGGAATTCTGCCCCGCAAGATTGGTTATGAGTTTGTGATATACTACAAGGTTACTGTTGTAGAGGCACAATGCCTAATACTGCTAAATTAACAGGTGAACCTGCCTCCCCTACTTTAGCAGGATCACAGGGCTCTATAGCACCTCATTCTCAAGCTTTAGAGGACTCACATTCTGTTGAAGGGGTGGTGACGTTTTAGGAGACGAGTCAGATACATGGTTACACGAGTTTGGCCTCACAGTGTGGCAGCTTTTAGTCTTGTTCGTTTTTTAAAAGTCCTTTAAAATTGGTGATGAATTTCTCTCTAACGTTGTAGGAATGGCGCGCACTCCACTCATTTTGGACTTTCAGAACGCCGCGATACACTAGGTAGAACGGATAATTCACCTTAAAGGTATCCTAAAAGACAGGATTCTTTTTTACTCATAGTCAGAAGTAAACAAATTGTGATTGACAGTCCTCTCACTCATGTAGGTGATGGAGTCTTTGCGCATGCACACTGGTTTGGCTGGCAGCCACCAACAAATCTCGGGACAAGTCAGTGTTCTCAATAGGGCAAATGACAAAAAGATGCATCGAACTTGACACTTTTTATGATTGTATGTAGCCAACTATTTCTTTTCTTATTGTGTGTACTGAACTTTCAAAATTCGATTATTGTGTGTATTTTATGACCATTTTACCCTTAATTTTTTCAAATTTCGAAGGGTAAAATGGTCATTTTACATGGCAGAATAGTCACAAAATACACACAATGATCAAAATTTGAAAGTTCAGTACATACAATAAGAAAAAAAATAGTTGGCTACACACAATCACATAAAGTGTCAAGTTCGATGCATTTTTTTGTCATTTGCCCTTCTCAATAAGATTATCCGTCTCATGTTTCAATGTTACTTTCATTAACAGAGTTGACCGATTTACAAACTTTTTATGAGGTGCTGGTCGAGTCCTTTTTGTTTCCAAACATTTACTGACAGTCGTTCGTTGCACCTCCTTTCAGGGCCATCTGATGAGTATCAACGGTTCAGTCCCTGCAGTTTTGTATTTCGGTATTGCAAGGCCAAATTATGGGACGAAGAGAAGCTCACTTACTCTACTTCAGTCTCTGGCCCGTTGTACAACCTTTGTTGTTTACTAGGTAGGGTCAAGTCGTTCATACCGCAAGATTATCCTCCTCTTATCCAATAACTATATTCACATACTCATTTTCTTGACAATATTAGAGCTTACAATCAAATGTTTGCCATGACCTTATTGGGCGCCAATATTGATGAGTCTGTTAATGTGGGGAGGGGTCCGTATATCTTTAAAATATCTGGCCAGATATATCATCGAATAGGTCGTCTTTGCCCCGAAACAGGACAACCACCAAGGTTTCTGCAGTTGTACATTTATGACACACTAAACGAGGTTCAGAACAGGTTTGATCATTTTAGGGATGGTCCTCAACCAAACCTCAGACCTGAGATTGTAGAGGCATTGATCGCCTTCCTTGATAGGAACAACACATTAATATAGTTGTTCAGAATAACAAGAGATAAGTTGCAGCAAAATAGTGTGTCGGACTTCAGGGTAAGGCTCTACTGCGCCGCGAAAGGTTCACAATATAATCTACCTACTACAGACAACATTGGTTTTAGTGGTCTGCTTGATACTCTTTGAATCCATTGCTCCTCCATTGACGACAAAGACATAACTCGTTTGAGACTTCCTATCCCTAGAAACATATCTCGAGTAGCCCTTTAGTAGAGAATGTTCTTAACAGCAGTCCAGTGACTATCACCTAGATTCTGTTGAAACCGGCTTATAACATTTTTTGCAAATGCCACATTTGGTTTTGTGCATCTTACTGCATACATGATAGATCCTACATCTAAAGCAAAAGGAACTTTCTTCATGCATGCCACCTCAGCAGGTGTAGAAGCACATTGTTTGTTGTTTAAGCCAAGGTCTACCTACATTGAAATATATCCCGTCTTGGAATCTTGCATCCTGAATCTCTTCAAGATTTTATCAATGTAAGTACTTTGACTTAGTCTAATCAACCACCTAGATCTATCTCTGTTGATCTTGATTCCTAGAGTATATGTTGCTTCTCCTAAATCCTTCATAGCAAAACATCTTCCAAGATAGGATTTAACCTCTTGTAAACTTGGAATATGTTTTTCCATAATCAGTATGTCATCGACATATAGGATAAAAAAAAGTAACATTACTACCGCTAGCCTTATGGTATATACATGTCTCATCAAGATTTTGAGTAAAACTAAATATCTTGATTTCCTCATCAAATCTTTTATTCCATTGCCTTGATGCATGCTTTAATCTATAAATGGATCTTTGAAGCTTGTATACTCGCTTTGGAAATTTTGGATTCACAAACCCTTCAGGTTGCGCCATAGAGATGTCTTCTTAAAGGCGACCATTTAAGAAGGCGGTTTTTACATCCATCTTCCAAATCTCATAGTCATAGTATGCAGCTATGGCTATGAGAATCCTAATGGCTCTAATATCTGCTACACGAGAAAAAGTTTCTTCATAGTCAATCCCAAAGGTTTGAGTATAGCCTTTTGCTACAAGACGAGCCTTATAGGTGTGGACTTTACCATCCATGTCAGTCTTTTTCTTGAAAAGCCACTTGCTGCCAACAACTTTATCATTAGGAGGAAGGTCTACTTCAACTCAGAATTCATTGTCATGCATGGATTTCATCTTCGTATTCATAGCTGCTTTCAACTTGTCCTTTTCAGGATCAACCATGGCAGCCTTATAGTTAGCAGGTTCATTAAGATCCCCTAAACTATACTCCTCGACTTCTATATTTAGACATAATCGTTCAGGAGCACGTATAGTCCTTTCAGACCTGCGAATGGGAGTTACTTCAGGTGGAGGTGCGAGACTTTCTTTCTCCTCTTAAAGTTGGCTAATGTTTTCAGAAGGTGATGTATCTTCTTGATCATCTTCAAGATCAATTACCATCCCACTGAATTCTTGAGATATGAGATTCCTTTAAAGGAAATCAACATACCTAGCAACAACTATTTTATTTTCAGGTGGATAATAAAAATAGTAACCAATTGTTTTCTTTGGGTATCCTATAAAGATACACTTAACAGATCTCTGTTGGAGTTTATCAAGTGAGTCATGTTTTACAAACACCTCACAACCCCGCACCTTTAAGTAAGACCGTTGGAGTTTTTCCATACCATAATTGAATCATTATTATCAATCTTTTTGGTTGGAACCATATTTAGAATGCGAACAATAGTCTCCAAAGCATAATCCCAAAAGGATAAGGATAGAATTGTAAGATTAAACATAGATCAGACCATGTCTAACAAGTGATTCCTCTTCTCAAACACACCATAGTGTTGTGGTGTATATGGAGGAGTGAGGTGCTGGAAAATTCCACACTTTAAAGTAATCTTTAAACTCTTGGCTTATGTATTCACCACCTCTATCAGATCGAAGAGCCTTAATCTTTTTTTTTGAGTTGTAACTCTACTTCATTCTTGAAAACCTTAAATGTTTCAAAGATTTCATGTTTACGTTTAAGTAAATAAACATAACCATAATGACCGAAATCATCGGTAAAGGTTAAGTAGCTAGAACCTTGCTTTGAGTCTTTGGCACATGTCTAAGTGGACCACATACATCTATATGGATTATTCTAGGTAGATCTGAAGCCCTTTGCATTTGATGAAAGGGTTTTCTTGCCATCTTTCGGATATGCAAGATTCACACTTATCAAATGATTCATCATTGATATATTGCAAAAGCCCATCGTGTTGCAGCTTTTCAATGTGTTTCTTGCCTATATTAGCAAGTCAACAATGCCAAAGATAAGTGGAGTCCAATTCAGACTTAACTCTCTTATTGCTAATTTTAAAAACAGAATTATTATAATCATTCGACACAAGTTCATGCATATCAATTTCAAAAACACTATTAACAGGAATAACATTAAAATAACAGATATTATTTAAAGAAACTGAAATTTCATAACTTGTAAAAGTCTGAACATAACCATTATCCTTTAACAAAGAAACTGAAATGACACCCCTAATTATAAAAGGTGAGTAGTGACAATTGTTTAACACAAGTACTAAGCCCGGAGGTAGAACTAAATCAAAAGTTCATATGGCTTCTACAGTTACCGTATTCCGTTTCCTACATACATGTATAGCTCTACATAAATCTGCTTCCTTGCTTCTCTAAGTCCCGAGAAGTGTTACAAATATGAGTACCATCAGTGTCATACACACAGGAATTATATTTATGAGGAAAAGAAAATAATTCTATCATAAAGATACGAAGTCTTTGGCAACATTACCACATTCTTCTTTTCTTTGTTCCAACTCTAGAAGGTAGAGATGCAGATCCTCTTTCAATGCCCTACCTCTTGTAGTGGTGACAAGCTTGATCCTTTCCATGATGATATTTCTTTTTGGGAAGTTATTTCCTGGGTTTGTGTTCATAAGCCATAACCTGCTTACCATTCTCATTGCCTTTACCCTTGCCCTTGTTCGCTCGCGGCTTGTGTGGCTTTTGGATTCGCGCCATCTTTATCTAGTACTGAGGTGCAACAGGTTTTTGGGCAAACCCTTCACATAATTAATAAGCATTGCATGTAGCTCACTAAGGGATCTATTGATCAAGACAACACATACATCTTAAGGAAGATGGTAGTTGAGACGTTCAAGCTGATCTAAGTAACTTTTTATCTCAAGTAAATGAGAACTCATAGATTTGCCTTCCTTGTTTTTCGACCATGTAGAGATTGAAGAAGATCAAATAGTTCTACACACGCTGCTTTTTAAACAAGGACTTCAGTTTACGAAGCATATCATGGGGAGTATGATTTTCAATTTGCTTTTGCAAGTAAAAACTTTATCTACCTAGCATAAGGCATGCCACCTCATTGTGATGATCATCTTGAAGGTTCTATGCCTCCAACACCACATTAGGTGAATTAGCAGGAGGGCCTTGCAAAGGTGTTCCAATACATCAAGTTTCTTAACAACTCTCAGGACAATCCTAAGTTATCAAAACCAGTCATTGAAATTATTGCCAGTTAACTTCTCTCGATAAAAAATTTGTTTGAAAGCAGAGTTAGTCAAGTGATGGTCGGTTTGAGCCATTCTACAGAAAAAAAAAGTTCAATAGTTAGTACATTCGATAATATAATCTTTAAAGGAAATTAAATACCAATTGGTTAATAAACATAAACTGATGAGTGCGTATTCACTCATCATTTTAGGTCAAATCTGAGCTGCAAAACATCTAAAAACACTCCGAAATGCATCAAAATACTAAAAATATCTCAAAAGTGTGTTTTATATGTTTGGATGCAAAACAAATGAAAAACGAATAAAGTTTGCATAATTGGCGGTTTGAGTCCCCGACTTTCAAAAATTGAGAAATAGTCCCCTGAGCACGTAATTTAAAAAGAAAAGTCACCAAAGGTCCTTTTGAAATCATAAGTTGTCATAATTAGTCATTTGGTGAAAAATTTCATAAGTTTGAGAAATTAGTTGATTCCAGATCCAAGATTTTTAAATTTGTCAAGTTTAGTCCTCAGGTTTCACAATATGACAGATTTGGTCCCTTGGTTTATTTGAGAGTTACAAGATTGGACCTTGGATTACATTTTCAGAATTTACATGAGTGATCCACGGAATTTCGGATGTTACACATTTGGTCCCTATATGTTAAATGGGTTTCACTAATTATCCTAAGTCCAAGTAATACTACCAAGGCCCAAATTATAAACCCAACCAACCCATCTTAGACCCGGTCAATGAATAAACTAAACCCACCTCTGCCTTTCTTCTCAAATTCCTTCGCAAATCACACCCCTGCTCCCAATAAACCCTAGCTTTTTCATCTTCCCAGAAACCCTAACCCCTAATGCTCCTTTCTCTTCAACCTAAACACTCAACCTCACCATCTCTCTTTTACCCACATACACCAAAACCCAAGTCCACCTTCATCCCTTTTAACCAGTTTAACCCAAATCCCCAACCCACTACAAATTTCTTCCCCTCTTCCCACGTCCATTTCATTGCTATCCAAGTCAATAAACACTCACCAATGGCTCAGATGATATTCAAATGGTACCTAACTATTCAATGGTTGAGATTGACTTCAAGAAGCACAAAGTAGCATCCTTGTCTGTTTCCACTCTCAAAACAAGCACAAGATTGAAGTGAAGATGCATTGAAGACCAGGAGACTTAGTAGTATAAATAGGACCTTTGTAAGCCAAAGAAAAGGCACCCCTAGTTTTTATTTAAAAATCAGTCTTAGTTTATTTTGTAATCTGCTTTTGTAATCTGCTTTTGTTTAATGAAGAATTCCTTTTGATAAATCTGTTTTAGTACTTTAATTCTTGAGTTAGTTATGAAGAAAGTTTATCAAAGAAAACCAATTTCAGTTTAAAAGAAAAAGAGGGTCATTTATGTCAAATAAATTTGCCACGAGGTGTTTGGATTTAATTTAAATTGGGTCAAAGTGGTTTCTACCCACTTTGACCACTGAAGTCAAACCTAGTTTAGGTGTCCAAGACAAGTCTTTGAGTAGAAACCAGGTTTACAAGCATTCCAACAGTTTTAACTTTCTTTGGTTTCAAAAAATTTTTGAGTTCAGTGATTTTCTTTAGTGGTTTAGCCAAGTTTTAGATGTGATAAAAATTTATAAAAAATAAAAATCAATAGTTCAGTAGGTCATCTAACTTTGGTCAAAAGGAAAAAATTCAAAAAAATCTTTTGAAGAGTCGCGATGGGTTCAAAATGAGCTAGTCATCAGCGTATGCTTGCACTTGGAGAGCATATATCCGATGGTGATGAGCTTAATTTACTTAAAACATTTGGCTGCCCAGGGTTCCACTTTGTCTCATTTGAATCTCCACTAGCCTAACTTTTGTTTTGCAGATTGTATTAGACTTGGAAGCTCATCTTTAAGCTTTAAACAAGCTTGAAAAGAAGCCACCACTCTGTTTGCTTTGACACCTGCTACAGTGGCAACGAATCACTAGTAGTTTGTTTTTCTTGCTTATCAGTTTGTAGTGCGCTCTTTAGGATCTTTAGGACATGCTTAGTGTAGGTTAGATAATTAGTAGCTTATCTAGTTCCTCATAGTTCCGTTTGATAGCTTAAATTTGCTTATTAACCTTAGTTTAGGACTCACACTTAGTATCACCTAGCATAGCTTTAAGCCAATGATTTCCCTTTGAGATTGCTTAATTGTAGCTTATTCTTGTGTACTTTAGCTTGTTTAACACAACACTTTGCTTATTACTCATCCCCAACTGCTTATACCTTCTCTTGACTTACTTGGAGTTTAATGATACTGCTAAAGGGGTGTTTGTTTTGCTTTGATTAGCCACTGTTGGAAATACTCACTTCAAACTGCTTATTGACCAAGTTTCATACATCAAGTTTTCACAAAAAAGTTGTCATCTTGGTTGTGCTTATAAGTCAGTTTCAAAGAAAAATAACGGTTTTGTTTAATGTTTGTTTACAATCTGCTAAAGGAGTGTTTGTTTGATTTGGCTTGTGAAAATAAGCGGAGTTATAAAGCGCTTATTTCAGGTTTTGCATTCGGTGTTTTTACAAAAAGTCTTAGTTTGGTCTTGTTCACAAGTTTCAAAAAGAAAAAGTTGAAAAAAATATGTTTTGCAAAAAGGGTAGAAGCCGAACCTGCGACCTCTAGCCTTCCAAAGCCTCAACACACAACATCACAACCACCAGCGCCTGGGTCTTGTCTTGCTTTATTTTACACAGATAATCCTTTTACCCTTTCAAGTCAGTTTTGCTCATAAGCTTACTTTAGCTTATTTCGAGCTTATTTTGATAAGCAACCCACTGATTTTTTAATTTTCCTAGATCAAGCATAACTTAAAGTAGTTTTTGTTAAATTTTCAGATTTTTCTATACTAGTTTAGTATTTTTAATAATTTAATTAGTGTTTAATCATTTTTAATTCATAGAAATTAATTTAAAAGTCAAAAAAATATTCCGCTTTTTCCTAAAATCATTTTAGTCAAATAGATCGTAGGAAAATTGGTTTCACACCCGTAGCCCTAAATTGCAAAATTTTCGTTTATGGCTCGGGGTGTTTACCGCTTTACGTTTTTTTTTTGCAACCCTAGGACTTATGTGTAGCTTCGTTTTATCATTTCTTAGGCTTAGTGTTAGTTTATTTTTAGTTATTTAGGGTTCCCTTGCCTTAATTACTTTCCCGTTAATTAATTTGTAGAATACGTAATCAAATCCAAATCATTTAAAAATCCAATTCAAGTTCAAATCACGAAACTCAACGATTCCTTCCATTCACACTCGTTGGGATTGCGACCCGGAAATCACTTTCCGGTATCACTTTTATCACACTCGTGAGGTTTGGCACGTTGACCTTTTTCCTAAAGGGTTGATTTGTCGTATTTTACGATTATTTTGATATACGTTGATATTGTGTTTTCACCACTCACTTCACAACGGATCAAATTTTGGCCTTGGGAGGTGTGTTGCGACAATATCGTGATTTTCGCGATTAGTGACTTGAAGAACCTTCCTCGTGAAGTTATTGTTTTTATAAAAATACAAAAATACAAAAATATTTTTCTTTTCTTTGTATATATATGTAAAAGATTAAAATACAAAAAGATTTTCCTTGTTGTTTTAAATAAATAGAAGACACAATAAATATAACATTCTTAGCGAGGTGTTATCATTATAAGTTCCCGAACAAAAGATTTAAAACTTGCCTTTGTGTCGCTCGTGTTTTGGTTTACTTTTATCGGTATAACAAACTGTGTGAGGGGTATAAGGACGGCTGACATTAAATGTAGAAGAGACGGGTTTTAATAAGCTTACATTGCGACCTACAAAGTCTCTCCGCTCCTTTGTGCGTTTTACTTATAAAAGTGATCATTTCACGTGGGATTATTGGTTTAAGTTCCTTTGTTGTTTTGCCTCGGTCTTGTTTTAATTGAAAGTGTTGTTTTGGAAGTGCATGCGCTTTTCATAGCTTCGTAGGCGTAACCGTAACCAAGCAAGCGTGCTTCCAGAGATACGTCGTCGAACAAATCACAATGACACATAACCAAGGAGCGGACCTCGAGTCCCGATACACGATCCACAAGATCCACTCCGATCTCCGAACAATGGAGGAGCTTTGCCAACCCACGATGGATGGACGGGCGGTCCAATTGCCCGGTCAACATCGAGGCCACGGATTTTGGACTTAAGCATCACATGATTCAACAAGTCCAAAGTTTTTGTCAATTTCACGGATCACCGGGTGATGATGCCAACAAGCATCTCGACAAATTTCTCACCGTCACCCAAAGTATGAAGCAGAATGGGGTCACCGATGGCGCCTTCGCTTATACCTCTTTCCATATTCCTTGACGCTTCATGCCACCGCATGGTTTGATCGTCTTCCCAAACATTCAATCCATAGTTTCGGAAAATGATCTCCAAATTCTTGGCGAAATATTTTCCACGTCGATGGTGGCGAAACTTCTACGGAATGAAATCGGTAATTTCGGCAGCATCCCGACGAGTCCTTATTTGAGGCATGGGAACGCTATAAGCTTTCGATTGATCGATGTCCAAACCACAATATGTTGCTTGTCACCCAAATAGATACGTTCTATAACGGGTTAACATTAAGACATCGTGACACAATCAATCTTTAGCACGGTGGTACCTTTATGAAAAGGCGACCGAAGAGTGCTATGATCTCATTGAAAACATGACGCCCACCATTATTGGGATTCCTCGGCCGAGAAGTGAGTCAAGGAGATCTACCACTCTTCCATCTTCGAATTCACGACTCTAACCAAAAGATTGAAGAAATATCCACTTTGCGTGCTTAAAATGAGTCAAAATAACAACAATCAACAAGTGAATGTAAAGAACAAGAGTTGTGAAACTTGTGGTGGTCCACACCCTTATTTCGAGTGTCCGGCCTCCGGTGGCTTCAAAGAAGCGTTTATGCAGCTTGGTTCCTACAATGAGGTAATTCCTACCAACCCAAGGGAAAGAAACCTTCTCAGCCTATCGTTCTAACAATTTCCTTGGACCAACCGGGTTTAATCAAAATCAGAACAATCAAAATGTGCAAAATAGAAATAATCAGTTTAATCAAAATCAGAGTCGAATGGAATTTTCAAAATCAAAATCAAGGTTTTCAAAATCAAGGAAATTTCAATCAAAACCGATTCCAAGCTCCTCAGCAAAATGTGCATGCCCGACCTCCTCAAGCTTCCATTGACATTGCTAATTACATCAAAAGCAATGAAGCTAAGATGGCATCCATGCAAAATCAAATTACCACTTTGAAGAATGATTTCACTTCCGAGCTTAGAGCTACTAGCAACAAAATTGATCAATCTCAAAGCAAGATTGAAAGCATGTTTGCTAGTCTCATGAGTCAAAAGAATCAAGCTTCAACTTCGGGTGCTCTTCGAGGTAATACCATTCCCAACCCAAAGGTGAATTGAATGCTACTGAGTGGTAAATCTTATGAGGGACCCTCAATGCCTAATCCTTCTCCGGTGAGGGATGTGGAACGAGAAACCGAGGTATCAAAGGACAAGGTGCATAACTCTGAAGCCAGAATTACCGCTGCAAGTCCAACCTTCGGAGGTCTTACCCCGATTCGGAACCCGTTGTTCCGATGACCCCTCCTAAGCCTTCACTTCCTTATCCTTCAAGGCTTAATGACCAAAAGCTCCGTGATAAAACTAGTCAACAAATGGAGAAGCTTGTCCAAATCTTTCAAGATTTGCAGCGAGATTAGTTTGTGAGGACGCTTCTTCTTATGCCAAAGTTCGGTCCAACAATCAAGAATTTGTTGAATAACAAAGAAAAGATTTCTGAAATGGCTAAAACTTCTTTGAAGAGAATTGTTACGGTTATCCTTAAAAGCTTCCCGAAAAGTTAGGAGACCCGGAAAATTTCTCATCCCATGTGATTTTCAAGGCATAGTTCAATGCTCTGCTTTGGCCGATCTTGGTGCTAGCATTAACTTGATGCCACACTCCATGTGGAAAAAGCTTTCATTACCTCCGCTTACACCCACATGTATGATCCTCGAGCTTGCGGACCGTACAAGTTCTCGTCCGCTAGGTATAGCCGAGGATGTATTTGTGAAAGGAGGCAAGTTTCATTTCCCGCACGACTTTGTTGTTGTCGAATTTGATGCGATCCCGAAGTACCCTCATCCTTGGGAGGTGCTTCTTAAAAGGGTCGTGCATTGATCGGCGGCGTTACGAAGGAAATTACTTTGAGGGTGAACAAGGAAGCCGTTACTTTTAATCTCAATCAAGTTCTGAAATACTCCCCATTATGGAGACAATTCCGTCAACAAAATTGATGTCCTTGACATTGTGTCGGAGGATTATTCTCAAGAACTTCTTGGATTCTCGAGTGGCAATCCCACTTGGTTGATCCCATCGTTGCTCTCTCTTCCCCTCCCCTCACTCCGTTTGAGGGAAGTGACTTTATTTTGGAGGAGATAGAAGCATACTTGGCTAGTGATTACTGTTCCATGGAAATAGATCACGCGCCCATTGACATTGAGGGAGATATACTTCTCATCGAGAAGTTGCTCAATGAAGATCCTTCATCACTCCCTCCTCAAGAACTTCATAAAGAGGAAATCAAAACGATTGAAAAATCTAATGATCCTCCCGAGGTCGAACTTAAGGACTTACCACCTCATCTCGAGTATGCATTTTTGGAGGGTGACAATAAATCACTCGTCATCATTGCTAAAGACTTGAGTGAGGATGAAAAGCGGCCTCATAAAGGTTTTGAAGTCACTGGCGAGCCATCGCTTGGAACCTTCCGACATCAAAGGGTATTGACCCGAGATTTTGCACGCACAAAATTCTCATGGAAGATGACTTCAAACCGGCGGTTCAACACCAAAGAAGGGTGAATCCTAATATTCATGAGGTTATCAGCGAAGTCATAAAACTTCGATGCGGATTGATTTACCCTATCTCGGATAGTCCTTGGGTTAGCCCCGTTCATTGTGTGCCCAAAAAAGGTGGCATTACCGTTGTTGAAAATGATGAAAGCGAGTTGATTCCTACTCGATTGGTTACGGGATGGCGTGTTTGCATTGACTATCGAAAGTTAAATGAAGCCACCCGTAAAGACCACTTTCCATTACCTTTCATGGATCAAATGCTTGAGAGATTAGCGGAAACGAATACTATTGTTTTCTCGATGGTTTCTCGGGTTACTTTCAAATACCCATTGACCCACAAGATCAAGAAAAGACCACATTCACGTGTCCTTATGGAACATTTGCTTACCGTCGCATGCCTTTTGGCTTGTGTAATGCTCGATGCGTTCCAAAGGTGTATGATGGCCATTTTCCATGACATGATCGAAAAGACTATGGAAGTCTTTATGGATGATTTTTAGGTCTTTGGGGATTCTTTCCAAACATGTCTCTCCCATTTGGACAAGATGCTTGAGCGTTGTGAAAACACGAATCTTAGTCTAAATTGGGAGAAATGTCACTTTATGGTCAAAGAGGGCATTGTCCTTGGCCATAAGATTTCTAGGAGCGGGATTGAGGTTGACAAAGCTAAAGTCGATGTCATTTTAAAATTACCTCCTCCCACAACCGTCAAAGGAGTTAGAAGTTTCCTTGGTTATGCCGGATTTTATCGTCCGTTTCATTCAAGATTTTTGAAGATATCCCGGCCTATGACCCGACTTCTTGAGAAAGACACTCCTTTCATCTTCTCTAATGAGTGCATTGAAGCTTTTCAAACTCTTAAGAAAAGCTCCTTGGCACCAATTCTAGTTGCCCCGATTGAGGAATTACCATTTGAGCTTATGTGCGGCCAAGTGATTTAAGCCATAGGTGCCGTTTGGGGAACGAAAGTCAAAACATTTCCGGCCTATACATTATGCTAGCAAAACTTTGACCGAAGCTCAAGCACATTACACTCCGACGGAGAAAGAATTACTAGCGTGGTGTATGCTTTAAATTTCGGCCACTACTTGATCTTGTCCAAAAGCATAGTGTATACGGATCACTCGACTCTCAAATATCTCTTTGCTAAGCAAGATGCAAAGCGAGATTGCTCGATGGGTTCTCCTCCTACAAGAATTTGATATCATCATCCGTGATAAAAAGGCGAGAGAACCTAGCGGTGATCATCTCTCTCGTCTTGAAAATCCACATCAAGGTGTGCTCGAGAAAAAGGAAATTAACGAAGCGTTTCTCTCGAGACTCTTAATGTGGTATCTCATCATGAAATTGAGTACCCTTGGTTTGCCGACTTTGCAAACTATCATGCGGGTAACTTTGTTGTGAAAGGGATGTCGTCCCAACGAAAGAACAAATTTTCAAATATGTTAAGCATTATTTCGGGACGACCCTACTTGTTTAAGGTTTGTGCGGATCAAGTCATCCGACGGTGTGTTCATGACCAAGAAGCCCGGATGAAATTCTCAAAGCTTGTCATCATGGACCCACGGGGGGACATCATGGCCCGAACTACACCGCCAAGAAGGTGTTTGATTTCGGTTTCTATTGGCCCACGATTTACAAAGATGCCCATGACCTCGTCAAATCTTGCGACTCTTGCCAACGTCATAGCAACATCTCTAAAAGAGATGAAATGCCTCAAAATGCTATTCAAGTGTGCGAGATCTTTGACGTATGGGGCATCGACTTTATGGGGCCGTTCCCGTCTTCTCGAGGGAACAAGTATATACTAGTGGCGGTCGATTACTTGTCTAAATGGGTGGAAGCGGCGCTCCCCACCAACGCAGAGTAGTTGTGAAATTTCTAAAGTCTCTCTTTGCCAGTTTCGGAACTCCCCGTGCCATCATTAGTGATGATGGCAGTGCACTTTTGCAACGACCAATTTGCAAAAGTCATGCTTAAGTATGGTGTCACTCACCGTCTTTCCACCGCATATCACCCCCAAACTAGTGGGCAAGTGGAAGTTTCGAATCGTGGTTTGAAAAGAATTTTGGAGAGGACCGTAGGTGAAAACCGTGCCTCTTGGTCGGACAAACTTGAAGATGCACTTTGGGCCTTGCGTACCGCTTACAAAACACCCATCGGGTGTACTCACTAAGCTTGTGTATGGAAAGGCGTGTCATCTCCGATCGAGCTTCGGCACAAAGCCTATTGGGCCTTGAAGCATGTAAATTTTGACCTTAAGTCATGCGGGTGATCATCTGGAAAGTTCAACTCAATGAATTAAATGAACTCCGTGATCAAGCCTCGAACTTCGTTGATTTACAAGGAAAAGACAAAGAAGATCCATGACTCAAAGATTAAGAACTGCGTTTTCAACGTCGGTGACCGAGTCCTTCTTTTCAATTCTAGATTGAAAATCTTCTCAGGGAAACTTAAGACCCGTTGGACCGGTCCATTCACTATTGCCAAAGTTTTTCCATATGGCACCGTCGAGTTATCTCAAACCGACGGACCAAACTTCAAGGTGAATGGACATTGATTGAAGCATTATTTTTGGAGGGACATACCATCCTTGGTTGTCCGGATCTACAAACTTTCCCCATGGACCAATGAATGCGGGGGATCGAGTCAAGCTAGCGACTTCGGTTAACAACAAAGCAGTACGCTATATGGGTTTTCACCCGTATTTCGACTTCTTTCTACTTTCTACCACCACTAGTGTGGGGAGTTGCCCCATTGTGTATATAAGTTTTCTAAAAAAAAAATCAAATAATGGCCGTAGTATTTCCCTTTACGTTCTTAGTTTCGGCATAACCGCCGGTACTTTGAATATTGAGGGCAATATTCATTTCTAGTGTGGGGAATTCCTGAATTTTATCACATGTTTTACCTTGACCCAATTCCATTTTTGGCCAAAATTTTTTGGAGTAAGTGTTTTACACTTTCTCATTTGGTTATCATCCGCCATATGCAGTAAGACTAAAGGATTAGCTAATCCGAACAAGCGGCTCTTGGTAAAGATTTATCAAATCCAGTTGGACGGCTTGCAATTTGCCCAAAATTGTATGGTATTATTTCACCATATCTTTAATTAGTGAAAAGTTGGCTAGCCCGTAAGTTTATGGCTTGTGGTAAAGGCAATGGAAAAACCATAATTGGTAATCGACTCACCAAAGATAATATTGATAATTTATCTAAAGAGTTGGCTAGTCCGAAACAACGGCTCGGTAAAGACAAATCAAAACCGTTGAAAGCTGGTGGTTTGCTCAAAATCACATGGTTATCGGTGTACAAAAAAAAAAAGTTGGGTACATTAAATTAAGAAAAAAAAAGTTTGGTACATTAAATTGAAATCGGGTATAACTTGAGTACACTTTTATGCGATTTGCCCTAACAATTAATAATACACATATTAACATTTAATAAAGGTAACAAGATTGTTTTAAACGTCATAAATCTCAATTATACGTTATAAACCACATAAAAAATTGCATGCAGCCTTGGGTTTCTACAATTTTTGAAAACGGCATTTTTTTTAATAAATAGGGTCGTTCGACTCTAATTAGGGTTAGAAAACAAAATAATGAAAACCTAATAAACATGCAATAATCAATCAAGATTCTTTTTTTATATGTTTAGGTAATTAATTAAACTTATATAACATGTTTCGTGGATGCCACTGTTGAAATCTATGTACTACTAATCATATTAAACACATAAACACATCAAGAGAGCATAGCGGAATTTGATCATATATAGTATAACTTAATTAACCTTAAAGGAGAACGTACATTGTTAACTTCCACGCGAATCAGGTAACCACAAAAATCACAAACCCTAAACAAAGGGTTTAGTATGATCGACTACTACAAAATTCGATTAAGGTATGACCGCCAAAAACCTTACTTGGTTTCTTTATGGTCTTGCACATGCGTATTGATAGCGATTCAATTAGAATGCTAGTTTCTTGATCACAATAACTAACCAATTACTTTGGTTTCACTCTAAATCAATCGCAAACCACTAAAGGGTTTGTAGTTCGGTCGACTTAGGCAAAAGAGGGAGAAGAGAAGAGAAAATTGGCTAGCTAGAGTTTCACAAGATTAGCAACTAATGAATATAAAGGGTATTTATAGTTAGATAACTTAGAGTCCAAGTTTGATAAGGAATCCTTATGGGATCGTTATTGCCGATCGGTTAAGCCCAAGGAGAAGGATTTCTAGAACCTTCTCCTTGTCTAGTTTCTCTTTAGTCCCTCTAGTTAACATTTAACGTTCGTTAGTTAACAACCGTTACCTATTTATTATGAAATAATAACTAAAATATAACTATTATATATTAAATTATTATAATTGAATCTCATACACATCCATCATATTAAGATTAAGTTTATGTTTAGTTTGAATTATATAAACACTTGTGTAGCTACTTGATCATGACTTTTGTAAGGTGGACTCAGTCTATTAAAGCATATGGCTGCTGCATTTATAAATTAATAGCAAACATGAATACCAAAAGAAAAGAAGCAAACTTACCTGTGGGTTTATGCATTCAAAGATGTACATCCACCACAAATATTGACTGATATTTTCAATAGATTATTACAAAACTTCAAAGGAATTTAAACGACTAACATTCCATGATAAACAATAGCACTGAGTTTCAGCCAAAACACTTTTATATCTAACAAAAAATATGTGAATAACTTCTGCAAACGTATTTTCATTATTAGAGGGAAATTCGAAAAAGGAGATATTTCATAAACAAACACCACCGAAGTGAAGATGATTCATACATTCAGAAGAGTAAATTCGGATCAAGTTTCGCAAAAGCATACAAAAAGTGATGAAGCGTTATTACATAAATAAAAGACAAGGCACACGATATGATATTACATTGAGATCAATGGGACTGGATTAATTCGAGCCACCGGAATACAAACCAAAGGGTTTGCTCTAGGAAGTGTAAGCCCGATTGTTCCCACTTTCATATCGACACTCGACAGATTTCCATCTTTCCCGGCCTTCCAGTCGAAGCACTGAATCATAACACCAAGAGTTGTGTTTACTACATGTTGTGACAGTGAAATCCCAGGACACATCCTCCTCCCACTACCAAATGGTAGCAAGTGAAAATTTTGTCCTCTCACTTCCAACATGTTCTCTTCGAATCTTTCAGGTCTGAATTCGTGAGGGTTTTCCCAATGGTTGTGATCTCTGTTGAGGGCCCATACGTTGATAAAAGTATTAGTATTTGCTGGAATATGGTAACCTCCCACGGTGCAATCCTGTGATGATTTTCTTGGAATAATTGGGATCGTTGGGTGGAGACGTAACGTTTCCTTCACAATTGCTTGGAGGTATGGAAGATTTGGTATGTCTGATTCTTGTACAAGTCTGTTTTCGCCAACAACTTGATGGATTTCTTGTGCCGCTTTTTTCTTGATATTTGGATTATTGATAAGTTCTGCTAAAGCCCATTGTAGGGTAGTCGCGGATGTTTCTGTTCCCGCAACAATCATATCCTGAAATATAAAAGATACTCAAATCAAATCGGTATTTTCTATAATCAAGCTAGCAATATATCGCATGGCTAATTGCTGTTTTAATAAAAAAAAAAGCTTACGAACCATGATGAACGCTTTGATGTTCTCGCTGGTCAGCTTTATTTCCATGCTCTCATCTTGTTGGATATCAAGTAAAATGTCAAGCAAGTCCTTCACTTGTCGGTTCTCATTACGCTTTCTTCTTTCATCATGCTCTTTCATGATCCTCTCTGCAATTACATCAAATCTTGATCGAGCATCCTTTGCCTTTCTACCTAATCCCTGGACGTCTAGAGTCTTAAGCAGCCATACATACTCCGAGACGTTAAAGCTACCGGCTATCTCAGTTAATTCGGCTATCATTTTGCCCACTTCATCTGCCTCGCCCTCTTTATCCGTACATCTCTTATTCCAAACCATTCTTGATATCACATTGTTAGTCAGCTTCATGAGCTCCCCAGTAAGATCCACTGATGTCCCCATTTTTGCGTTTCCATATATCAATTTTATAAAATGATTAATCTCATCGTGCCTAACTGAACTGAGCAAGTCAAGTGTTTTGCCATTCAACAGCTGTGACATCATTATCTTCTTCATGAACTTCCAGTAGGGTCCATAAGGAGCAAACACCAAGTCTTTTGTTCCGTATGTTATGTAATCTTCAATTGAGTTGTCGGGTCGATTTGAAAATGCTTCTTCGTTGGTCTTAAGAACTTGTTTTGCAATTTCTGGCGAACAAGCAATGACACACGGTACAGAACCCATAAAGACACGGAAAATGGGCCCGTATCGAAGAGAAAGCTTGTGAAAAGCTTGATGAGGGTATGGATTAAGGAGATGTAGATGTCCAATGATCGGAAGGCCAAATGGGGTCGGTGGATGTCGAGATTTAGCATCACTAGATTTGAAAAACCTTGCCCAGATCAAGATGGTGGATATGATGCATGTGAACAAAGCAAAAGAGTAAGTTAGGAAATCAGCCATTGTTAATTTGAATTTTGAAATGGTCTCTCTATTATTTATAGACGGTATATTTTTATCCTTCAAACTTAATTGCTAACAAGTGCCCACTAGACATAAGTTATTAGCGATATAGTTAATAAACATAAACTTTCTAATTTAAGCAAAAAAAAAATGTATTAAATACGCATTAAATAAACCAAAGTATTCCTTTCATTAGGGAATTGATACTCCATGTTGTTTTTATCGCAGATGCGTTATGCATTCTGAGTTTATGCGTCATCGCTGAATGGCATAAATCGAATGCTCATCGTACAAAAAAAGCGCTGTAGTGATATCAACTCCCTCATTATGATGATCAATTGGCGAATCTGTTTCTAAGATAAGATAAAGGGCTCCAGTTTGGTTTCAATTTCCAAAGTGCATATGCATTAAAACACTATGGATTCAATAAATAATAGTACAAAATACATCTAATAATAATTGAATGGTTTGAAAAAACATTAAAATACATTAGGTATAGTTTTGTGAAATAAAAAGTCTGACTTTTCAAATACCAAAAAGTTGAAATAAAAACAGAACCCTTCTCGTAAGTTGTTAATTTTGAATTGAGCAAATTAAAAATACTGACAAATGACTTCTTTCATTGAATGGTCTATGTTTGAATCAAAAAAGTTAAAAAACATCTAACAAAAGTACAAAACAAAGAAAAATAAGCCCAAAACAAACAAAAAAGTCGCTATGATACATTTATAAAAGAACCACCAAAAATCATCCACAAAAATGAAATGACATGTTTTAATTAGGTTAATCAACAATAAAAAAGAGAAATTATTTGAAAAGCCATCAATCAAAACATGTCATCTCATTTTTGTAGATATTTTTTTGTAATTCTTTTGTTGATGTAGCATAACTCTACTTATAGTGAATTAAAAAAGCACATAACAAACCCTGATAAGTGCTTTTTCCATGTTTTTATTGTTCACACAAATATTAATTTTGTTCGACGTAGTGCTCCTCAAATAAGCTACTTAGAGACCGTATTTATAACGGGCAATGGTGTTGGAATTGGTCTAGAAATGATTTGGGTGTTCGTAACTCGGCCTATCTTAGAGACCATCTAAATGAAATCAGCCAAGTTGACATCGTCTCTAATTGGATGCTTATCGGTCTCTTGCAAACGATGGTCTCTTTGCTGTTGGTCCCACTCGTCTGCTTATAGACGATCATCTCTTGCCTTCTTTGGACACTCTGATATCTTGGGACAAAGTCCTTCCCCGTAAAGTGAATATCTTCATGTGGCGATTGAAGCTTGATAAACTTCCGCACCGGGGTTAAATCTATCATCTTGTGGTATAGAAATCCTGGAGTTATCTTGCCCGTCTTATGGTAATGTGGAGTCTAGTCTTCATATCTTTTTCGAATATGATATTGCTAGAGATATTTGTAGGCTTGTTCGTGTTTGGTGTGGTAATTATATTCCTATGTTCGTTTCTAACGATCATTGGAGAGATTGGTTAAGTTCGTGGCCCTTCTCAAAAGAGAAGATTCATCGTGTGCACATCATCATTGCGTCCTCTTTATGGTGGATATGGCGTTAACGCAATAACGTTAAGTTTAATTCTTAGTATAGGAGGAAATGTGACATTTTTTATAATATTCGATTGTATTTTTTTTCTTGGCTTAAATATAGAGGTCGTAAGATTAGTATTTGGACTGATTGGTTAAAAACCTCTGTAATTACTAGCTCATTGCTAATTTTTTTTTATCGATAAATTGCCACTAAAAAAATAACTACTTTTAGTGAATTATTAATAAGTGAAGTTCGCATATGGATTTTTACAAGAAATACACTAACTCTTTCATTAAGGCTACTTGTAATGATCCTTCTTTATGGAGTTATAAACTTTATATAAAGAAATGAGTGAATTTAAAAAAGTCAGTGATTTATATATATTTGTCAATGTTTTGAAAACTGAGTCTTTAATCGATCTGTTTAAAATATCGGGTTCGCGTTCAACCGTTGAATCAACAAATCAACCCGGTTTTTACCAAAACATTTCTATTTCCAACAAATAGAAAAAAGTATATATAAATCATGACTAATTCATATCTAAGTATAGAAAAACATTTACCAACAAAGATAATATGTAAATATAATGTTACGTCCCAACTATATATAATTAACTTGTGTCATTTTTATGCAAAATCAAGATAAAAACTAATACCCGCATGGTTTAATGAACCGGTTTGATCGGTCTCTCAAAGGTATTATTTAACCTGTTTTTCAAACGGAGCCGATTTAACCGGTTAAACCGACCGGATCAAACCAGATTTTGACACATTGATATTTTTTATGGCATCACGCCATAGTTGACTTTACGCATATGATGTGAACTATAATCAAAGTTACGACTTTTAGTGTATTTTTTACTAGCCACGATTATCTTGTACTAATAATTTAAGTTAGCTCTGGTCAAAATTGTTAGTATTTTATAGATTTTGGTTATTATTAAGATATTATTAATGTTTGAATATTCAAGTTCCACGACTTAGGACTTTGTAAAAGATAACTTGCTTTGGTTTTTTTTAAGGGGACTGGCAACGCTCGTCGGTATGCATTTGGCATCAAACATGCCGATCGGCATGACCATTGCCTCGTCCTAGGCATGAATCGGTGTGGGATGAATTGAACCCAAATCGGTATTGTTTGCCGATTCTACATGAGGCAAAACTAGCCGTTAGGCTAGTCAACTGAAACGCATCATTCATTATTTGTAGGAATATGTAAAAAACGCATGACTAAAACCGAAACACCCTTTTTGCGGGAACATGTAACCTTTCTAAAACCTTTTTGAAGAACCTCTTAACATCTCTAGCTTTCCCCACTTGCGTCTCAAAACCGGCCATATTCAATATTGACTTGGTAGACTTTGAGGAAATGATCAATTGTTTTAAGGGACAATTTTGATTAAAACCGTTATCACACTTACGATCCTACGGTGTAACAGGGTTCGTGTTTGACCTTCAGTGTTTAGATTATTAACAGTCTGACCTAAGACACTGTTGTAACTGTAAAATTAAAATACCCTACTCATTTATAAATCTGTCCCCATCTCTGCTTGGTTGCTTTTAATAAGAAAAAGGAGAAAACTCTCTCTCTTCCCTCTTTAACTCCATAGCACCGCCGGCCAACCACCACCACTCCCGGTTCACACCCTCACCACCACCTCACCAAAACAACCCTCTCCCTCCCTCTTCGATCCCATACATCACCGCCAAGAGAAAAATATAAGCCTGTTGAAACGTGACTTATTTATTCTTCTTAATGGTTTACTTTTTAGAATTTCAACTTCACATTAACATCAGTTATTGAACCTCATCTTTTAGACTCTTAAAATTTAAAAGTGGACTCATGGAGGAGTATCACATATATCCATTGCAAGCAACCCCAAAGGTTTGGTTGTTGGATATATAGCTTGATGCCTTTCTAAGCAACTGAGCATATTTATCATTTCTTTTAGTTCCTTCTATTTTTTTATTTTTATTTTTTAATATTGTCTTAAAAGGTGTTAAGATGATGTTAGTAGAATTACTAGGAATTAGTCACTTCATGAATCATAAAAAATGTGTCTTTTCGTTGCAAACTAAATATTGTTCTTTCCAAAATGCAAAAAAGACAGATTTTGCAAGAAGTTAAGTGTTAACAGGTCTTTAACAGGTTAACCTGTTTATTTTCGTGTCGTGTTCGTGTTTGAGAAAAATGACAGTACCTAATTGTGTTATGACCTAAACAGGTTAAAATGTCTTAAGGTTAGTGTGACTGTTATGCCAGCTCTAGTTGTTAAGCTGTGTGGGTTTTAGTAAAACAAATGATAAGGTGATCGGTACTACTATATAAGATGGAGGTATTAAAGAAATGTTGGGTCCAATTATGACAATAAAAGCGGCGATCATAGGAGAACAAGGTTCCTCTGTAATCTTCTTTCTTTATAATTAAAAAATAATAATAATAATAAAATAAAAAATATAAAAAAATTAGATGAGTATGGGTTAGGCATGGTTCTACTCACTAAAATCTATTATTATGTATGAGATGTATGAGATGAGATGGAAGGATATTGGTGGGTGATTAGGTTTGAATTTGAGATTGCAAGGTAAGTGTACAATAACAAATTATTGAATATGATAGATATGAGTACCCTGAAAATGATAGTAGTAAATCGAAAATTTTAGCGTCGATTTTAAAATGGTTATAATATAACAAAATAATACTATAGTCCCATATTAATGTCCTGTTTTGTTTTAAGTCTTTCTTTCTTAACTTTGACCTTAAATATTTTTATTTGTGTTATATAATATTTAATAAAAATTATACCAATAAAAATACATTTAAAACTCAATCTATTCATATATTTTGCATCAAGTATTATATAACACAATTAAAAATATTTTAGGTCAAAGTTAAAATAAAAACTTGAAAATTCAAAGTGGACGTCATATATGGGACGAGAGAAAATCTAATTTCTATAGTAGTATAGACAATATAATATGATGTAAATATTTGTATAGACTGTGATATATATTACTCAAAGAGGTCGGGGAAATATGTATGGGCCCGTTTGTTTTGATAGTATGGAATGTGTTTTGTGATGAAAAGACATTAAATAGTTGTTTGGTTCTTTCTTTTAAAAAAAAGGAATGATAGTTAGAGCATTCTCATTCATAACACCATAACACCAATAACACTGTCCACGTCAGCGCCATATCAGCTTTAACATTTAACATTAACATCCTCAAAAAACACCCACAACCATAACATTCCAATAACATTGTGGACGTATGGTTCGGACTGGGCCAGGAATGGGTCAGGCCCGGTAGATGCGGCCCACTCTATGCTTAAACCATAATCCATGCCCTATAAATACATGGCTGGATCTCCTCATTAAAGGTACAATGATCAAAACCCTAACTTTAATATATGCTACATCAGCATACTAACCCGTCGGAGGTGGACCCCTGAACGCTTCGGGTCCACTCTAACGGTTCTCTTTGTTGACAGTCTACTTAGGGCTCGATAAGCGACGAGCGGCCGAGGAGAGTCGTCGAATCCAACAGCGCCGATATGCATCAACAAACATCAATAACACCAATAACATTTCATATTTTCAATTTCAACCCCTAAACTAAAACAAACACTTCATTTATTAAACCAAAACAAACATTTCATTAAAATTGAAAACATATTACAATACGAGATTAAAAAAATTACAGTGAAATAAAAAAATACATCGAAATTAAAAAAAACACACGCAAATTAAACGTTACAACATAAAGGAAATGACAACGAAAAAAAAAACATAGCAAATGCTTATTCATCATCGTAAGCTCTCTTGTTGTTGTCCATATCGTTCAATATTTTTCGACCAAACATGCTCCATAAGGTCTGTTGGAGTTGGGTATCGTTTGTCGGTCGTGTATTTCTTTTTGCCTTCACGATTTGTGAGTATCACATCTTCGACCCATCTTCGTTGCCTCAAATTTCTTTGATGGATCCACCCACAGTTTATTATAGTCGCGTAATGCAAATTTTTGATCTTTTATAATCATGTTATGCAAAATAATGCAACAATACATGATTCTACGTATCGTGGCAATATTCCATTGGCGTCGCCGGGTGTTGTAGTATACCTCCAACGGCTTGAAGAACACAAAAGCACGTTCAATATCCTTTCGGGAACTTTCTTGTCTCCTTTTATAGTACGTATGTTTTTCATCCGTTGTTGCCGTGAAGGTTTGGCGAAAGTTGCCCACTTTGTGGATAAATTCCATCACCAAGTAATACCCTGTTCATACCTAGTTCCGTTGACCATATAAGGTGCTCTTGGGGCATTATCAGCAAGAAGGTCGTCGAATAACGGAGAGTTATCTAAAACATTAATATCGTTATTTGCCCCGCCATCCCAAAAAATGCATGCGGATCCATAAATCTTGAGAAACAATGAGCTTCAAGCATAATTGTTGGGTATTTTTTTATCACCCTAGCAAAATGCCCTTGCCAAGCCACTGGACAATTTTTCCATTCAGGTGCATACCTTCAACTATTTGCGGGAATAGTTTCGGCTCATCTGAAATCTTCTACGAAAATTTCGGTTTGAATACTTACAACCTTGTACGAAATAATCGTTGCGCAGACGTTCGTCTGCAAGCTCACGTTCACGATATATATGGGTACTAGAACGAGTAGGATGTTGAGATTCAATACCTTCTTGTTGTTCCAACTGAAGGTGATACTCGTACGCGGACGCCATAAATTGGAAGTACTCTTGGTCATCAACGTCTGACCAAAACAGAGGAATATTACCAGCTTGATTTGGATCCATTGTGAACGAATTTGATTTTTGAATTATGAAAGTGTGAGAGGAAGTGTGAAAAAAATAGAGTTTTAGTTGGGTATTTATAGTGGTAAAAAAATGATTTTAGTTTTTTTTTTTTTTTTAAAAAACTAGCCGTTAGGGACTAATTTTGAAACGTTTTTGAAACCTAACGGATACTAGCCGTTTAAGGGACTAGAATTGAAAATTTTTTGAATTTTTTTTTTTTTTTTTAAACCCACTAACGGGCGTTAGTGGAGCAACGCCCAACCTTTAACGCCGTTTTAACGCCACATTTCCAGCGTTCAACGCCACTAACGGGCGTTAGTTTCGGCTTTAACGCCGTTAGTGCGTTAAGGATGGGGTTGCTCTTATAATTAAAAAGTGATAGGAGAGCATTATGGTAGGTTTCAACTTAATTGATGTACTTTGTGGGCTCCCCTTATTTGTCTCTCTCTATATATAAATCTCTTTTGTAATCTTATTATTTAAATGATATATTTTATTTAAAATTTATTTTATAATATATTTAAGTAAATATAATTACTCTTTTCAAATTCTACTCAAAATTTAAATCCTATACCAAATCCAAATCCTAATCCAACCTCACTTATAAACCAAACGGACCCTATATGTTGCATGGGAATGACCGCATCGAAGAGAAAGCTTGTGAAAAGCTTGATGAGGGTACGGAAAAAACATCTCTTCGTTGGTCTTAAGAACTTGTTTTGCAATTTCTGGCGAACAAGCAATGACACACGGTACAGAACCCATAAAGACACGGAAAATGGGCCCGTATCGAAGAGAAAGCTTGATGATGGATTAAGGAGATGTAGATGTCCAATGATCGGAAGGCCCAATGGGGTCGGTGGATGTCGAGATTTAGCATCACTAGATTTGAAAAACCTTGCCCAGATCAAGATGGTGGATATGATGCATGTGAACAAAACTAAAGAGTAGGCTAGGAAATCAACCATTGTTAATTTTAATTTTGAAATGA
>OU343223.1:315797458-315820542 GCA_910596185.1 Chrysanthemum makinoi
TCTCTTTATTATTTATAGACGGTATATTTTTATCCTTCAAACTTAAAATAATTAGGGGTTTTGCTAACAAGTGTTACTGGGCAAGGCATAAGTTAATTACCGTGTAATTAATAAACATAAACTTTCTAATTTAAGCCAAAAAAAATGTATTAAATACATATCAAATAAACCAAAGTATTCCTTCATTATTATGATGATCAATTGGCGAATCTGTTTCTAAGCTAAGATAAAGGGCTGGTTTTAATTGCCAAATTGCATGTGCATTAAAATACTATGGATTCAATAAATAATACAAAATACATCTAATAATAATTGAATGGTTTGAAAAATTTTTGAATGGTGATAGGCGCATAACATATACGTAGTATAATACTTTCTAATTATCACGTGTACATAGGGGTGTTAAAATACCTTATAAACGTTCAAGCCGAACCGCTCAATCAATAACCAAAAAGACCCAAAACTGAAGAAATCGAAATAAGAAAAACCAAAAGCGAACCCGATTGTCATTGTGTGGTTATGGTTTTTATTTTAGATATCTGTCATTAACCAAATCCAACCGTTTATAATATACATAAAGGTTTTTAATTCAATTTTCAAATAATTGTACAACTATATGATTATTGCACTACTTTTTTTTGTAATGACTTTTTTTATTCTAGTATAAACATTACTAAACATATATGTGTAAAAGTTAATTAATGTGATTATAATATATGGACGTCGAATAAATATATATATATTTTAATATGTAATGTATGTTTATTAAAATGCATTTATTGTGACTTAATAAATTTAAAGAGTGTTATATATATAAAACATACACACTTATATTTACATATTTCTCCAAACAGTGTTTTAACAGGCTTGTACATCATGCATAAAAAACTTGTGTTTGAGGAAATATGTAAATATATATGTGTATGTGGGGATATATGAAATTCCAATATGGATTTAATCTATTCTAAGTTATTTATAATATTAAATGAAATTTTACGTTATAGATCAAGTTATTATTCATACGCTTAAACTTAATTAAACGTTTAAAATGGTTAACCGTGATTCGAACCGTTAAACTAGTTTTTGTAAAATTAAATAAGTTCAATTCTTCTTAATAGACTAAAATTTTTAATTATATATTACAATTTGCTTAGAGTAGTTTTCAAAAATAGCATGTATATATATTTTAATCACGTTCAGTTAAATATTCATAATGATTTTACTATATTGATTTAACATAGTTGTTTAATTAAATGAATTAGCTAACACGTTGTTGGCACTGTGCGAAGAAACATGTGATTGAGGGAGATAATATTAGGGTGCGTTTGCTTTGTAAGTAGATTTGGATTAAGATTTGAATTTAAGTTTCGATTTGGATTTAGAAAGAGAAATAATATAATATTATTAATAAAAAAATATAAGTAATCGTTAAAAACAAAAGACAATGAAATAAAAAAAATATAAATAATTCATCTAGTCGTGGTTGGGCATATTTTACGGGACGTTTCAGTTTTATATAAAATAATTCTATTAACTATATTCTTTTTCAGTTAGAGCTTGGTTTCTTCATGAAAATGTTTATATTAAAAATATATAGGTTTTTCTAACATGTGCCCCGGGGGCACATGTTAAGCACACCAAAAGGACGGCGGAACTCATGAAAAAGGACGTCCGAAGTCACATATTTTATTTAAAAAGTGTATTTTTTGTGGGTCCGGACGTTCTTTTTTGTGGGTCCCGCCATCATTTTGGTCTGGTTAACATGTGCCCCAGGGGCACATGTTAAAAAAACCCAGGCACATGTTAGAAAAACCCAAAATATATAGTACGAATACACAACATGAATTACAAGATAGGACCAGAATTCAATCAATTACCAATTCGAAATACATGGCATTTTATTATTACTCAGGGATTAATTTAAAGAAACAATATATAAATCCTGGTGCACCATCGATTATTGGTACATGTGACTCGTGCCCCGTGATTTCCGTTCTATCAATCGAAAAACACACAATAACACTCCATATTCGGAAAAAAAAGACACTAAGGTAAAAATGATAGCTATGAATATGGGATAGAGAAATACATGATTGTTGTAAAACAATGAACTAATAGCAATAACATATAACCGATGTATGAAAAAGGAAAGTAAAAAGAATCGAGACCAATATATTTTATTAAGATTGATCTCACAAACTACAAATGAACTTTAATTTATAGGCTCTCATAACCACAATATTTAGTACAATCATAATTGAAGAGAATACAAAAGATGAAAGGTTTGAGAGGTTCAGATATATGGATAGCCACAATCATAAGCATTCATAACACTCCCTCTTAGCTATCCATCATTAGTTCTCATACGCTTAGATATGTTGTCTCGTTAAAAACCTTGCTTAGAAAACCCTGTGGGACAAAACCATAGCTAAGGAAAAAAGAGTGCAGCGTGTATATTCTCCCTCTGATGATTAGACCACTTAAGTTCACTGAGTCTTCGCATTTCGATGCCCTGAACCAACTTCTTAAATATTGCAGTAGGAAGTGTCTTGGTAAATAAGTCTGCTAGGTTCTCGCTTGAACAAACCTTATGAACAGTAATATCGCCACTCTTCTACAAGTCATGGATGAAAAGGAACTTCGGTAGAATATGTTTTGTTATGTCACTTTTGATGTATCCGTCCTTATGTTGAGTAATGCATACTGCATTATTTTCATGTACGACTGTTTGAGCTTCATGGCCTGAAAAAATACCACATGATTCACGAATATGTTGTATCACACTTCTCAATCATATGCATTCTCGACTCGCTTCATGGATTGCCAAGATATCTGCATGATTCGATGAAGTGGCACTCATTGGTTGCTTTATGGAACGCCATGAAATGTCAGTACTGAAAAAAGAGTACATAGCTTCTTCATACGCTTGAGGATGTTGCCTCATTAAAAACTTTACCAAAAAACCCTATGGGGAAAAAAACCAAGGACTAGAGAAAATGAGTGCAACGCTTATATACTCCACCCTAATGATCACATCACTTGAATTCCTTGAGTTGGCACAACCGAACATCATCAACCAATATCTTAATTTTTGTCATGGCCAGTGTCTTTTATAGATAAATTTGGTCGAGTCTCGGATGAATAAATTTGTTAAATACTATTTTCACCAGTTGTGATTCATACCTCCAATATGAGGACTCAACATTCATTGAACATTCTTGTACTTTGAAACAAATTCAAACTGAATGATAATATATGACGAGCAAGAACCATCATTGTTTCTCAAACGCTTAAATTTGACACTTTCAAACCAATATTGTGATCATCATCTTTGTATATAAAAGGGACCTTGCAACATGTGACCTCATAGACATGAGTATCATTTATCCACATAAAGTATATATATCAACTTAAGGATTTAATCTTATGACGTTCAATTCATATATTAACACGAACTATGTCTGTCAAGTCAAATTCATTTTATAAATACTCAATTGCCTTTGTAAACACCCTTGGAGTTCATCGATATTCAAATAATCAAACTATATAAAACTTATAACATATTAAAATCCGGTACTTTATAAAGTTTTATGAGCAAACTTATTCATTTTCATGGCACATTTTCAGCAAGTATACACTAATGCGATTGTAACACGTATGCCAATATCTTTTTAACCCCATATCGTGGAATCCAATTTAATCAGCTTGTATTCTCGATAACTTTTCTTATGGAAATTCAAATTCGATGAGCTCAATTCATGTATCCTTTTAGACGCATATCAATTATTTCTCACAATGCCAGAATTTTATAATACACTATTGGATCCACCACATTAGAACATGTCTCCTCAAGATAATGTACTAATCTTCGTGAAAATATATATACGCCGTCAGTTGTGCCTTGAATATCATGATTTCAATTATTTAATTTTACTTTCACACAAAGATCGATACATATCCAATAAGTTTTACACATTCATGTGTAAGGACTTCAAGTCCTAAAATATATTTCATCACAAGAAACTTCGATCTTCTATTAATTACATGCGTCTTTACATTTTGGTCAATCATCTTGTAGGTTTGTTTTCAAGATCCTCACTCTTATAATAGCACTGAATTGTTATCATTATCTTGCGCAATAATATACTTAATAGTACTATCGACGTCAATTCATTTTAGTTTGATTCCACACTTTACTAGACATTATAAAATATCATTTATCGAGATCTCATAGTTTTCACGTACCTGGGGGTTTTCAAGAACCTTCGTGTCTAGTGTCTCTTTAGAAGACTATTATGGGTTCTTTATTACCTCGATTTGTCCATCTTGATTTTGTTGCTCCATTTTATCATTCGATGACTTTTATTTAGAATCGATTTGTCTATCACGTTGAGGCGTGCCATATACTTATTACCATTCGTTGGTTGTACTTTTGGGACATACATTTTAATTGGCGAGCATTAGCATCGTATATATTAATCTAGTCATTTTTAGGTCACTGACATGCTGGCAATTACTAGATCTGGAAAAATTAGGTGTCCCGTGAACTTAAGTTCATATTAGTTAGTGTGAGGATCAACATTTATATCATAATTCATTCCATATTTCTCGCTGCTTGTTCTCTCCCTCTGAATGAATTATCAATTTCAACATCCCATTTTTGTGCGTTGTGGTGGATTTTACAAGAAACAAATACCGCACATTTACAAAATCCTTATATGGGAAACATATGGCTCAAATGTAGAAAACCATTCTAATAGGGAGTTTTCTTTATTGATTGTTGGCATGATGCGAACCGGAGCCTTAACCAAAACCGTTACCTAGTTTTCCATCCATAGATGTGAATCTAGGAATTGAAATAGGTCCTGATCCACCCACCAAACCATATAATTCGGGTAGTTTTAGGATAAAGGTAGTAGACTCTAAGCCATGTGAAGTGGAAGCGAATATAGGAATGAAGGATAACCTTACATACTCACATCACCCATTTATGTATGATTACAAAAAACATTATGGGTTTAAATTGGGTTTATTAGGTCAAGATAGATCCCTAACTAAGAATTTTTCGAAGATAGAGATGATAGAAGATGATTATTTCCTATGAGACAACCTTAATTTACCCATTGACCCAAATGAATTAGGTAAGGTTAACATGAGAGAAACATACCCTTTTGAGCATATAATTCAACCACCTAATCTCCCATTATATGGCTCTCTTCCACTATTATGTTGTATATCGCTACTATCACCCGCACTTAGTCTTAAGTGTAGGGAAAAGCTCCCTTTTATCCGTTAAATAAGGGGTAGAGTCAGGCTTGTGACTCAAACAAAAACAAGTCCTTCGTGGGAGGCAACCTATGCTTTTATTTATTTAATGTTTTTCATTTAGTATTGTTTGTGTCATATATGCTTTCTTATAATTGGTTAATCTTTCATGTTTCGAATAATTTGTGAAAATATTTTATTTTGTTTTTAACTTCGTCTTAATTGCATATAAAGGTATTTCACAAAAAGATAAGTGTAGGAAAATTCTAATTTAGTTTAAAAGAACGAAATTCGAACATGAGAAATTTACAATTTATAATTAGCATATATTCTATCTTGTTTGCGTATTTGTTTGAGTCAAATGCTTGTATAAAGACAAGATAAATATTTTACAGGAAATTTACAAGTTTTAAAAGTTAGACTTTTCCATAAATTTCCAGAAAATAAAACGAAAAAAATATATCAGGTTACCCTGACAGCGTCACCATCTATGAGTGAAGGCGTTAAGTACTGTAGCACTTAATTTTTCCAGATTTTTGTTTTATCTTGAAATTTAATTTTAGAAAATTTCTAGAATTTTTAAATTTCCAAATTTCTATAAAAAGATTTGTTTTGCAAGTATAATATCTTATTTTCTCCACTTTTGAGAATTTTTTTTAATGAATGCCACTTTTGAGAAATCTTTGGATGAACAGTACTTTCGGAAAAAAAAAAAAAAACCCACTTTCAAGTAAAAAGAAGTTTCGAGTAAAAAGGGCATGAACAGTGATATGCGTACAACGCACGTTCAGGGTCAAAGGAACTTCCTTTTCGTCGAGCAAGTTTTTCAACACCCTAGGCAGTGAATCTAATCGTTGTAGTGTAGTATTAGGGTAAGCCTCGGGGATTGATATAGTTCTCTAGGGGAATAGGAATGCTAGTGAGAAGTTACTACGCTAAGGTTGGGGTTGAGGAAGATTATTTTTTATCTTTTTATATTTTTTAGGAAATTGAAAGGTACGAATCTCGGGGTATTGGATTTGGGGGGTGGTATTTCTACCGATTACTCTACTATTATCTAATCTAATTAACTAAGCTAAGGGGTAGTCTATGTCTAATTGATGTGTGCTCGTATGATGACTAAAGATGTGTTTACCTATATGCTATTACTCCCTAGTTATCTCCTATTGATAGTTGAATTGTCAAGTCCTTATTCTTAACGCGTTGTGTCTTCTAAGGTCGTAGGGTATGCTTTCTTCCCTAACTCTTTGAGACTACCTTAAGGTTATTGCCTACAAAATCTCTAGGATTCATAAACTAACTCTAAGGTTATCTTTGGATGTTTAGCCTACAACAACTCTAGGCGATTATAAACTAATGTTCACAAAGATTACTCAAGCATTAAAAATACAACGATGACCTATTGCAATCCTAGGCCAATTATAATTAAGATAAGAGACAATCAATCAATATTTAATACCTAGGTTTCATAGATCTAAGCAAACACATAAGTAAATTAGCCGGACATGGTAAACATGCAAGCATATACACATACAATTGAAGACATAATTGAATCAATGCAGTAAATTACTTATCTTGTTGTAAAATAGGGTATGAGAACCCTAAGATACTGCCCAAGACGACTAAAAATCGTTGTTAGGTTTTACTCCACAAAACTGCCTCTCTAAAAGTCTGAAAATTCGAATTCTATATATAGAGTTACAACTGCGACGGCGTCACTCTTTAAATGTGACGCCGTCGGATCTACCGTTATTAGAGTTTCGTCTTGACCACGTCAACATTGTGACGGCGTCACCTTATGGTTGTGACGCCGTCGGCTTCACTTTCTGACGTCGTCGGGATCTGAATCTAGGTCGATGCGGTTGTGGCCTACTCTTTAAAGCGCGCCGTCAGGTGCAAAATAGCAAATTCGCTACTGAGCCGTCACAAGTTTGGAACATGTTGCGACGTCGTCGCCCTTTGACTGTGACGCCGTCACCTTCAATTTCAGCAGCTTGAGTGTCTTGATCTTGACTTTGGCCATTTTCTTCACATATTCACGCCTTTCCGTACAAATAAGTGTCATTCCAACAATTTGCCTTCAAGAGACCTAAAAAGTGAAAAGGAACGAAATTAAGCAGTAACGGATATAAAAGTGGTCGATTAAGGGCTTAAATGACCCCTCAAAAGTGTACCTTTTAAATCCTTATCAAACAGTGTTTTCAAGAAAAACTCAAAAGAATGAAATTTTTAAGTAAAACTGGTGAACAGTACCTTTCCACAAAAACTTAGTCAAACTTGGTCAATGTCGAGAAATTTTCTGATTTTGAGTTATTTGCAAAAATGAGGTGCTTTTACCAAGGTTCTTACTATTTTCGAAGAACTTTTCCTCACAAGAAGTGAAACAAAAGGGACTATGAATTTCTTTCAAAAAGGCTTCAAAACAAATGTATTACAAAATCTTGCTTAGGCCCTATTACTACGTTGTCTCACTCACGATCGATGACTGGTAATGAAGTTTCTTACAAGTTAAACACAATATCTTGTTATCAAAACTTTCAAACAAACTTGTACCGTGGCGGGTAATAATTTCAAGTTAGTTATTAGAACTAGTTATCACCTAAAAGTTGATGATGTATTCCTTTAACTAGCGACGTAAATGTATCACATGACGACTTGTCATTGAAACCTTTCATAAAACTCGTAACACCAGATACTTTAGTTCTCACTCTGAGAATGTCTAATCCCATAAGTTTCAGAATGTCTTAGATGTTAAGCATGTTATCTGCTAGACTTAGTATGCAATGCAATATCTTGTGAATTATGTGACGTTTCAAAGAAATCTGTCTTGAGTATGCTAGTTGACTACAATAAAATATGCTCTTTAATAGACTTGTTCCTAGACGGGTAATAATTTCAAGTTAGTTAGTAGGACTAGTTGTCACCTAAAAATTGATAATGTATCCCTTTATCTAACTATGTAAACGTGTATCGCATTGACTTGTCTATTAACTAGTATCTCAATGACCTTTTCGCTCAAAAAGTTTGTAAAAGATTTTGTGAAGCTATACATCAATAGGTACCTAGAAGGGTAATAATTTCAAGTTGTTTATTAGAGTTGGTTATCACCTAAAGGCTGATAATGTAACTCTTTACTCAGCGACGTAAACGTGTCTCGCGTAGTCTTTTATGTTTACAATCTTTCACTAAAAGGTTTCAACAAAATCTCTTGTTTGTTCAAAAGAAAACTGGTTTCTCAATGTTCAAGTGACACGAATGATACTTTTCTCATAGAAAATATGTCTTGAGTTTGCTTTAAGTTTCAAATACTATCTTTTAAAGATAAATCATCTCAATCACTTTCAAATTCAAAGGATTGTTCAAAGCGATTTTGAGACAACTTAAACTAGACTTTTCTAAGAGTTCCTCATTTTAAATTAGGTTAGTAGGGTTCGTTGTCACCTAAAAGCTGACAGTAGATCCCTTTAGCCAAGCAACGTAATAGAGGGCTTAAGGACTTAATCTGTTCATAAAAATCTCACTTTGTCAAAAGCTATTTTGAGACTACTTGAAATTAACTTAACTGAGAATTTTTTTCTTCGAGGTGGTTATTAGAGTTAGCTGTCACTTAAAAGCTGACAATAGATCTCTTTAGCTACGCTTGTAATATTAGATTCAAAGTTTTGTCATGATTAATAAAATCTCATTGTCATAAGCTCTTTTAAGATCATTTAGAGTTAACTAAACTGAGTTTTGCTAATCTTCAAGTTGGTTATTAGGGTTAGTTGTTATTTAAAACTGACAATGTATCCCTTTAGCCAAGCAACGTAATATAGTGCTCAAAGTCGTGTTATTTCTGACGAAATCTCAGTCTCATCCAATTCAACAATTTTATCAAAGAGTTTTCCTTACAAGTGGTTTAATATACTCGACTACTTAAGTTTGATATAAAATTATCGATACTTTTTCACAAATATTTCAATGATGATGAGTCTAACGTATACTTTCTGCATGAGAACACAAAACTACGTTATGTCTTTACCTTAAAATATTTTAAGAAAGTATCAAGTTTAAAAACAAACTTCTAAATGAGGATAAACAAAAACAAAATGAGAGATAAAATCGTATGTGAAAAAAAGAGCATATGTCTTTTGTTAGAAAAAGCAAGTACAAGGCACATGAGAAAGAAACTAAAAAAATGTACTCAAAAAAAATTTTTTTTTTTGGGTAAAAGGTCTAAAAGACCCGGTAAATATATTACTCCAAAAAACGTTTAAGTACAAAGGATATGGGTGAATCCCATATCTCAGCCCGTTACATAGGCGAAAAGCTTATATAACAAGATACTTCATATTTTCTATATAAGAAAATAAACCACTACACAAAAATAACATTATACTCCTATGGAGATAAAATTACTTCCTAGCAAAGCCTTGAAGCTTGATACCATACTTAAAAAAAATTGACAGAGTATAAAAACGACATAGAGAAATAAAACTTTCTTTTGTATTCTTTTGAAACTAACTCGTACGTTATTTCATCTCAAAATTCACAATGGCAACTCAGCGCGAATAAGATCACTCGATCTTACTGCCGATATCCCAGAAATATATATCCAATAGTTCTGGTACACAGCCGAGTACTCATACCGAACTAGCAGACTGACATGTAGGATCAACGACAAGTTGTCAAGGCAGATTTTAATGTCTTTCGCACTGTGTTGCATCTTTCAAACGAAACAGATGATCGTCCATTTGAGCCAATGATGAACATTACTCAGATCATTGATTTTTTTCGAAGACTGGGATATTACACACGTGTTGCTCCACTAAGAGTTCCCTCAGACATCAAGAAGAAAAACATACCTCAACCGTGGCAAACGATCTTGATAATTCTTAACCGTTTCACAACCGAGAAGAAAACGGGTAAGGAATCACCGAGGTTACTTACTCTACAGATGCTGGAAGGCATTGTCTACAACTGCCACATTAAGTGTGCTTCACTAATTTAGGAATATTTATTTGAGCATGTCAACAAGAAACGCAAGGACAAGGGCAAGATTCCTTTTTCTCATTACATCAAGTTGCTTATTGAATATTAGATGAACATATACCCCAACATCACCAGAGGTATACCAATATCACACTCACATGGACGATGACATTGTAAAGTTCATTCAACAACAAAAATGAAAGAATGTATGTTAATGCCACATGCGTTGTTGAGGTTAGTTAACCAAGAGTCTCAGGCGTACAACGATTACATAAACATAGTAGTAGTTGCTAGGACTTAGTCACAACTGACTAGGTCTACTAAGTAGCTCCAGTAGCTCTCAGAACTACTAGGTCAAGTGCTGAGGAGACCAGAAGAAGTAAGCAGAAGGGTAAGCAAATTACGGAGAGCAATGAAAGAGAAAAGAGGAAAACAAGGCTAAGACGAAAAGGTGTTGTCATTCAAGAAAGATCTAGTAAACGTGCACCAACACCAGAAGAAGAAAGCAAATCTGGATTTATTGATGATTAGTTTCTAGAATTGGAAGAGGGTATGGGGAGAAGTAAGGAGGAACAAAGGAGAAACGAAGAGGAAGAGAGGTTGAAGGCAGAGGCTGTTGAAAGAGAGTTAGACTCATTGTTCTCAGGTGGAGAAAATGATGGGGCAGGGCCAAGTGTTCAACATGATGATGAATTCACTCCATCACCACCAAGGCCTAATGATGATGATGACAAGAATGATAATGACGATGGCTTGCAATACAGCTTGAAGCCCAAGTCATCAAAGAAGCAAAATACCGTCATCACAACATCATGAAGCCCAACTGGGACTCACTCTATGCTTCAGATTACATAGAGTCAGTCTACTCAAGGGGTTGATACAAATCTGAATGTTACGGGGTCATCAGAACCAAACTTAGAAGTTGTTTATCAAGTTCCATCGACAAAAACTCAAGCACAACAACTTTCAAGCTCAACAACGATTACAACGGTAGCTGTCGTATCACCACCAACACAACCCGATGAACAACAAGAAGTGATACATTCACCACCACCACAACGACAACTAACACCATAAAAAACAACGTAATCAACAACAATATATCTGACATTTACGCCACTTAATCGCGCAACATAAGCGCAGACGCGCAATCTACAAAATCCCGAAGCCGCTCTACATTACACACAAGAAAAGGCTGGGAATAGTATAAAATCTAGAGCTATAAATGAAGATCTACCAAAGCTCATTGATTACAGATTTGATCAGAGGCTTGAAGCAACACCTGAGAGAAAACTTGATGAACGTTTTCAGCACTTAATGCAAAACAACATACTCACCTTTCAACCAACCCGACCTTATCAAAACATCACATTTGAATAGAAGAAACAATTCCTTTATGAGAATATGCTTAATGACTCAAATCTTATGGTAGAAGACGAAGAACTGTTCAGAGCTCTACACAACAGCATTGAACGAGCTCAACTTAGGCAACAAACTTGTAGGGGTGACGACCTTTGCAAACGACCCAATGATGACCATCAAGATGATGCTAATCCTAAGGGGAGAATTTATGAATTTTGCAAAACTACTAAGTTTTACAATCCTCCAAGGCAGTGTACTTAACCGTTGTAGTGTAATATAATCAATACACGGGGGATTGATCATTCTCTAGGGGAATAGTATTGTGAAGGCCAAAGTTTATGACGATATAGGTCTAAAGGTGTGGTAGGATTCTTTTAGTATTTTTATATTTTCATATGAAATCAAGTAAACTCTTGGGGTTTGGATAGTGGGCGCTTAAAACTACTAATTAAAACTAAATATGCGGAAAAGTAAAGTGGTAAACTCGTATAAGGGGAAAAATGTGTTTGCATAGATATCTTTACTCCTTAATTATCTCTTATTAATTAGTCGAATTGTCACGTTCTTGCATAATTGACACGTTGTATTCCGGTATTATTATAGGGTGGTGCCAAATTCCCTAACTCTAATGTATTAGTCTCCTTTAAAAAACCCTAGATCTACAAGTGAAAATTAAGTCATCTCTCTAGAATCTCCTAAGATCTACAAGCCGCAATTTATGCAATAAATACAATGAATAAAACCACCAGTACACTCTAGGGTAGAAACGCGTTTAGTAGGACTTTCAAGCTAATAAAAGGGTGAAGAATCTAGTTTTCCTACTCCTAACGCAAGCAACCAATCAAATAAGAGACGACAATCAATAATTAACAACTAGGTTTTATTAGATCTAAACAAACACTAATTAATTTACACCATAACTCTCTCCATAAATAAAAGAGCAAAACGAGGCTTTATTTTTAGCCTTTAACATGATTTGAACGTGCATGGCCTGATTTGTAAAAGAAAGGACCATAACATCAACCAAATCCGCATTCCATTCAAGAATAATATGTGAGCCCTTACTCTAAATGTTACCATTTAAGGTCCATTTATAGTCACGAAACACAGGTTTACATATAACTTCAAGACGTGATAAATCTACATACAACTCCAGAATTGCACACACATGCAAGTGATTTTCATTCATCACTTGGTGAACCTCTCTTGTTTTAGGGGTGAGATTCGGGCCCTTTATATTCCAAGAGGCAATATTAAGCATTTAAACTGTTCGAACCCGGAGTGCTTGCACCCTCAGAATTACCAATAGGAATTGAAGTAGATGACATAAAAGTTGTTTCATCATATACGTTTTCCACTTCATCATCGTCATCTTCATCAATCACTTGATCTTTTCCTTTCTCTTGACATTCGGCACTTCAGCCCCTTTTCCCACCACTTTCAACACATCATACTCGCTAACTAGAGCAAAATATGCATTAAATCATGACAAGTTTTGGAGATGTATCTTGTTTCATGATATATTGTTCGGATCAAATAAATCATGTATAAATCATGAAAGGTTTTTTGTAAATGTAAATCTTTCATGTCAACGAATCAATACATAAAGTGTTAGTGATTTTAGTGACATCACTTAAATTTATGTAGTTGTGATTTAGTTGAGATCAAGGGCTTAGTCAAGTTTAGCTTATAGTCGAGTCAGAAGATTCGGAGTGCACACTCTTCTAACTAGCTTGATGTCGCCACAACTAAGTGCAAAGGTTAAGGGGGCCACGCCCCCATGCAGGGACTAGGGGTAGCGCCCCTTTCAGGGTCAAGGGGCAGAGTCCCTTGTTGGGTTAGGTTGAAGCTTATAGTTTTCCTGAAAAATTGCATTGCTGGTGCAAGGCTAAAGAACCACATATGTGAGTATGGAGTTTTGCCGCTTTAAGAAGCTAGATGAAGGATATGGACACAAGACTTGTAACAGTGGCAAGTATATGTACATTAGAAATTGGTAGAAATTTATGAGTATATTATTTTTGAGTATTCAAACGAGTTGATGGGTTCAATCCATGAGACACCATTATTCTCGAATATTTTGAATGCGTAATATACTATGTGAAAATTCAATCTCTACGACATTTTCATTTATGCATGAATTTGGTTTGTTTTGTTATATTAAGAGATCAAGTATTACACTAAAATGGGAGAGGAATGTTGATGATTTTAGTGTCATCATTTATATTTTGTGTAATTGTGAATTACTTGAGATCAAAGGCTTAGTTAGGCTTAGCTTATATTCGAGACTGGAGGTGCGGAGTGCACACTCGTTCTAGCTAGCTTGATACCGCCACAACTACGAGCGGGGGTTAGGGGGCTGAGCTCCTTGTTGGGGTTCAGGAATTACCCGTTTTCCCCTCCAACCGGTTTTCCCACCAAAAGATAAAACTTTTCCTAAAAGTTGTAACTCTTCCTGCCAACCGTATTTAACTAACTTTCGGTTATGTTTTATATGACATGATTGATATCTTCAAAAAAAACACATATAACAACCTTCTGCTTTCTTCTCCCATGCTTTAGAAACAAATTGTTGTTTTCTGAATTATCCAATTAAGGATTTCGTGATATCCGAGCCATATAGGGTCGAAACACTTGAGTCTTAAAATAATCTCTACATAATTCAAGGTATATATCAGGATTATTTGATTATTACCACTCACACACGTACCCAGATTCTAACATAAAGCGTCATTTACAGCCTACATTACTGATTAACAGAGAAAAAAATAAAATCAGAAACAATGAATATCACATGGCAATAAAACTATATTGCAAATGCTAGTAAAGTTGTTTCTTTCTAGTTATTTTTGTGCTTTTTACTTCCATTATATGACCAGAAGTGGCAAAGTCTTTCTTTATTATTATTGGACCAGAAAGACTAAATAATTGGGAAGTCCATGATCTAAAGTCCTTTATCAAAAGCAGCCAAATTGCATACTATACTACTAGAGCAAAAAAGGGAACAACGACAGATTTACCGACGGATGACCGACAGATTTCTGACACGTTACCGACACAGGATATCCGTCGGTGTAGCCCATTTTTCTGGTAGTGAGCTAATATATGGAGTAACATTATATCGATTCTCAAATTATTTTATTCTTGCTTTACAGAGAATTTCAGTGATGCACATTGTACCAGAACAACCAGTTATTTAGGATCAATTGTTGCCTAAGAACAAATTATGATATTCACCCCTTTCTTTATGCTTTAGAACCATCTATGGGTTCATGTACATTATACTATTAACATTGTCGGCGATATTACCAGTTTACCACCAATCTAACCACTTTTCTGCCTACTTGATGCTGCAACTTTTATGAGCACCATAACTGATAACGAATAGTGCGTATTTTCTTATATGACTTGGACTTAGATATGATTGTTGCGTTTAAAATGCTCGATATTGATACTCCTTGTTGTAGTCTGTTCTCCTCTACGTATTCTAACGTTTTACAAATTTGCATACATAATTGTTTACTGTATTTCATTTTAGGAAGGATTTTTTAATTAAAAAGACTAGTGTACACTAGGAAACCTCCTGTTCATTACTAATTGAGAATGGCTTTTGGTACATGTCTAAAAACTATACTGTGAATAATAAATATAAAGTCTAGAAAAGGCAGAATAACAAATTTGAAATAAATAACTTGAACTTTCAGCTTAGCTATACAACTGAAGTGGAACCTAAGTAGGATGTCCATTATTAGCAGTTCAATATACTTAACAAGTCAAACTAAGTATATAATTGCTTATGTTAATTGCTCATTATGGTAGAAAGGTATGTGTATTGCTACACAACCCACTCCAAGCCACCTACCAACCCCAAAAGAAAAGATGCAAAATATTGTTGTTGTTGGAAATGTATATATTTACAAACATGTAAATGTCCGGATTCGAACTCGTGACCACGGGATTGCACACATTAGCGAATGAGAATTAAAGTTAATAATTAATGTTTATGTTTACGATTAATTATTGCACATTAAGTCCGGTTAACGATCGTTAAGTATTTAGCGGAAAAATGACTAACGACCGTTAAATGAAAAAAGAAAGGACTAGAAATGGAAAACTTGGAAAAGTTATGGATTTCCTTTGGGCTTGTCTACATGGCCGGCCATATGGGGCTTTTCAAGGCCTAATCCCTAACTTGTTCCCAAAGTTTACCTACTAGTATATAAAGAGGGTTAGGTTCTAGGGTTTCATACACTTGTGCATTGAATTAACCCTAGATCTCTCTTCTCCTCTCTCTAGTCATTATTTCGGCCGAACACCCCATAAGTAAGAGTTTGGTTTCGTTTTTCTTAAACGAGGACTTGTGTTAGATCTAGCAATCGCTTGATTCGTTTTGTTAATTCGTGTGTACAAGAACGTGGTTGTAAGACATTATTCTTACACCAATAAGTACTTCTTTGTTTTGCTTTGCTCGAGAGTTGTTTTGCTTTGCTCGAGGGTTTGACATTCAAGGTACGTTACGCATACTTTCAGTTAATTAATTTATTTGTTATGATCTTTAAGTCTTCCGTTGTGTACTCTTGATGTCTATATGTTTATTGTATGTTTTATATATTATAAACTCAACAGTGGCATCACGAGCCTTGTATAACAAGTAATTAATTTCTGAAACACATAATTAAAATAAACATGAATGTGTTATTATTTGTATGCTTAGATCTAGGGTTTGCAAAACCTAAACCCTAATTTTTTAGGAGGGGGCATTTATTTTGGTGCCCTAATTAGGGTTTTGTAAACTATTGTTTTAATTGAATTAGAAACCCTAAGATGCATGCAACTTTATGTGTATATTCGTAACTTTGATTTAATTGCATTAATTGTTAAGTGTAATTTTATGTCCATGATAATTATCTGCATGTTTTATCATGGATCTGCTTTTATTGTATGTCTTTCTTGTTTAAGTGATATACACTAAATTATGATAGATCTAAAATTGGGGAAGACCTCAATAATTATTAATTTAATCAATTATGTGCTATGTGGTATGTATCTAATTTTGACTTTGTCGATGAATCGATGCATGTGGTTCACCTTGTACATAGATGAAAACCGGTGAAAGTCTTAATTAAATATATGCATATTGACAGATCTAGAATTGGTTATTAATAGGATTTATCAAAACGTTTGCATGTGGCTAGATGATATGCATGACTTTTATTTGTTATGCATTCATTGTTTATTTGTTTATTTTATAAATACTTGCTTGTTTGTTATGTGTAACAAGGGTATTTTTACAAGAAAAATAAAATGACCTAAACAATGGTGAAACATGTATTTTTAAGAATAGTAATCATAATCGTTTAATTGATAGATGACTTTGGTACACATAGTGCGAAAGGCTCACCCATGAGAATGAACTAATAAAGGGGTGTAAAGAATTGCGACATCACACGAAAGGATGTCTAAGGTTGTGTTTTAGCGCGTGCACGGTCCTCTCGCCCTCTGTAAGTTCGAATGGAGCTACTTAGTAAGCCATTAAATGTGCAAGCTCATCTTAAGGGCGAATTAGTTTTAATTCCATGCGCCACTGCGGTGGTAATTATCCGAAACACTAAGTGTTTACACTTATGCAAAAGTACGGTATAATGGATGATAATTAACACTAAATTCCTTAATTGGTGAACCCAATACCTCAATTAAAGTTTGATGATGAAAAGCTTATACATTAAAACAAGATATAAATGTTTTAATAAAAACTATGCTACAAAGATGAATGCATGACATCTTTGTACATATTTGATTTAACATCAAAAATATTACCCTTTAATTTAAGTTATATGCCATGAAGCGGAAACACCTATGATTACTTTTTATTTGCGTGAGATCGTGACTTAGATCAAATCGAAGGGTAAAATGTCCACGTGTCGTGAGAGCGGGCATGGGCGATTTTGCAGTTTCTTAAGTTGGACAACTTAATTGAGTTTTGTAGTGAGAGCTGGCAACTCAAGGCATTAGATGGGATAAAACATGTTTACATGGCGATTGATATTGGCTATATGTAAATCCCATAAATCTAGGAATTGCAATTGAATTGGCAATTGAGCAATAGCTCTACCATTTTGTATAAGGTTCATTACTAGCAGATCAACTGACATGATGAAATTATGACAATTTGGATCCTAGTTTTCAATAATAATTAATTGGTTATATGAATATGAACCTTGGGTATTTAATTGTTTATTGAAAAGGTTAATTATCGAAAATACTAAAATTGAATTTTGTAATTCTTTTGAATGTATAAATGCAACATTTAACCTTAAACGTGGTTTAGTCTTTGATTAGTAAATTGATCCATTCTAGCTTTCAAACAAATGTTTGATCAAGAATAATTCTATGATAAGACAAACGAAGTCTCTTTTTCATGGGAGAAGCATGAGACTCAATCCTATTCCTTTTCATGAATGAGAATGGTATAATAGGAACATTTGAATTGTCTAAATTCTAATGTAACTCTTAGCAATGAATTGCACATCTTATTTTCCATAAAGATTTCATTACCCTCATTTGGTGAATGAATCCTTTTGTAACAAACATGAATGTTGGTTAAGTGGAAAACATGTATATGAGTTACTAAATTAGAAGTTAGACTATTTACGCAAAATTGGTAAAAGGCAAACTAGCATATTTTATCTAGTTGTTGTGCTTTAACCTTTAAAGGTGCCATACCGGTATGGGGATGGTAGGTTCTGTTGGAAGAAATTGCATACCCAATTTTTGAGTTAATAACATTGATGGATAACCTATCATTCATATAGTAGAATACACATTTTAGTACCTTAGTAATGATTACGTATGATTCTTCAAAGGTGTAGGAAAGTAAAAAGCAAGCAAGTTGTTTTCACTGGTTATGCAAGAAATCGTTTCTCTCTCTCTCTGGTGAATTCCGGCCGCCACCCTTTGTACAACTTCTGGCCATAAACCAATTCATAAACGTCCTTTCTACCCTCGTTGGGTATGCAATACGTCTTGTGATTTGTGTTTCATAATTATAGTGGTGGCGGCTGGTGATTTGTCAAACCCTAACTATCTCTCACTTTCAAATCGATTTTCTTTAATCCTCTACGGGCGTATTCTAGTGTAATCGTTTATATTTAGGGTTTGGATAATCTGTTTAGGTGGCGATCGGTTTTATTGTCGGTTTGGATGCATATCCTAAATCGATCTTATATTTAATCGCCATGTTGTTGGGTAACGATCATGGTGAACCTTTCTCCATGATCTTTTTGTGGTTGCTGTGCTCTAGTGTCGAAACCCTAATTATTAGGGTTTCTTATCTTCTGAATGTGATGGCGTGGTATCTTCCTTACTGGTGGATGACCTGTTTATGGCCTGTTCTATATCTGTTATATGGATTACATACGTGGGTTTTCAGAGAGAAGTAGAGAGTGGAAGTCAAGCTGTTGGATGTTAGGGATTCGGTATCCCTATTGGTTGTTTATTCGGATCCTGCGTTAATGTCATGCTATGTCAATTTCTTGCGGATCGAGAGTGATGTGGTATTGTACAATTTAGGTTTTAAAGCTGATTTGTCCATTCGTTACGTATGGATCATCGATATCTTATGGTTGGATTTTGCTTGGCGGATCATCAGGTTTTTGTAAGTTAGGGTTGTCATAACCCTATTGATTGAATGGTTTTAATCGAATTGAATGTTAGGGTTGTCAAACCCTATTTGTGTGATTATGCTGATTCTTTTGTTTATGTTCTTGGATCGTGATTGATGTAGTAGCGTGTAAGTTAGGGTTTCTTTAAACTCTATTGGGCGTTTGTTTGGCAGTTTCTTGTTTGAACATCACTTGGAACCACTTTTACGGGTGGTCATGTATGCATTGATCTTGCCAGACTTTGGTGGTTGATTGTATGCGAGTCCCTCAATACTCAAGTATGGTTACGAATGATGTATGTTGAGCTTGTTCATACTTGGTGGGTGGGACTTTATGGATTGTCATTGAGCCGTTGGGGATCTTTGGAATATCTTGCGTATTCCTTACTTACCTTTTGGTCTCTTTGTTGTTGCATATGACTTGATCCTTGGTAGTTGTCTTCATGTGTTTTCGGTCATATTTGTTTGGAAGATTGGTTCAAGTTCGGATATCTTTGGAAGGTTGGGTCGCTTAGACCATGTTTATGCTTCAAATTCGATTTGCTACGGAAGTCACTCTTATTAGGTTATTAGATTATGCTTTTCGCATAATACTAATAGAAAGACATAATGGTTGAAGCTGGAAGTTTGAAACTACTATGGACGATTTGAAGATTCAAGGATTTCTACTTGAATAACATTTAATTTTTTATATATATAGTCGTTGTAGTTTGTGTTCAATGTTTGTTATAAGCGTGGTTAGTCACGTTTATATGAGTGTCTGTAAGTGTCCTAAAGGGTGAGAGGACTCACCGCCCTTTGTACTAAAAAGCGTTTGGTTAATAATATTTTACCAGGGTGCGGATTACTCCCCTTACCCAAAAATACAATGTTGTCGATTTAGGTGGGAGCATTTGTGTTGCATTCTTGAATAAGAGGTTGTTTTAATGATTTCTAATTCATTGGGAGCTAAGCCTTTTTTCCTTGTAGTAACCCAGTTATCTTCAAAGATAATTACTTTCCAATTGTAGACACTTATGTTTTTAAGGATAGTCGTATACGTTTCCTTACTAAACAATATAGTTCTACATCTACTTGTTATATCTATGACACAAATCATATTAATCAAATAAGCGAACGTGTATCGTGTTGTTTATATGCTACATGATGTTGTTCCATGCACAAGTGGGAGAATTCTTATTGTGTGTAAGGTACAACACATATTAATATGATTTAATAGGAAGTATACATTTATATATGTATGATTGCCCTATTAAGAACATGTGTCAAGATGATAACAAAGACTACTTTATTTTAAATATTTATGTCATTCAATATTTAAGAAACACTTGTAGTTACAATTTATGTTACGTGAGAACGTGAACTAGATTGTAGCCCAAGGTAAAATATCCACGTGTCGTGAGAACGAGCATGGATGATTTTGCACGTTGAACATTTCATGGAATGACATAATTAAATGAAGTAATCTAATACTACTTTGAATTTAAGTATTCGTTGAATGACTTAAATATATGTAGTAAATATTAACTTGAAATATTAATTGAAACCTGAGGTGGTGTTCATAATTACTTTAATTATAAATGTTTATGATTTTGTAAAGTCACAAACATGAAGTCTTTTAATACAAGACTTACAATATAAAAGTAAGACGTTAACTTGCTATGTTTTAAGACATATGCATGAAGTCAATGAGTTGATCAATGACTTATATCGTATAGTGGGATTATAAGCATTATGTTTTTGACTTGGTCAAGAATATTTATGTTATAATACATGCAATTGACTTGGTAATTCTATTGTACCATTAAGTTTTACTTTGTTGGTAAATAGGTAAGCCAAAAGAGTAGATGGTTATCTAAAATATTGTTAGATTTTCTTACAATATTAATTCTAAGAAAATACCATAGTTTTATGGTATGTTGTGTTAGAAGAATCAAAATCTGTTGGCATTATTTGATTCAAGATAACTATAGTTTCTTCCAAAAGTTATCAAGGTTAGTAGATTGAGTATAGATTGAATATACTCAATAAGACTCCAACCTAGAAGATTAATAAGACACCATTTGTTTATGGAATGTGATGAATCACATTAAGTCTTATAAATGAAGTTCTCAATTTGTTAAACTACTTATAGAGTGAGTTGTAACAAACTAATGTTAGGAACTGTAGATGCTTTTTGTAATATCCCAAAAGAGAATAATGTATTGTTGCTCTACTTGCTAAACTATTTAAAGGTAATCTTTAAATTTTTAAAGGCAAGTGGGAGTTTTGTTTAGATCTTGAAAGATTGAATTACAAAATACATAATCTTCTAAAATGCACTAGCAAATATCATGATGAGGCTAAACATGAAAATGATAGACCTTAATATGATGGAATTGTCATTCATATATCCATAAGGATATCTCAGAATATTTAATATCTTTGAGGAATATGAGTTCTGAGGATCATGGTAAGCTGTTAATCATAATGATAAATTTACCAAATGTTGAATTGTGGAAAATCAATCATACTATGAATGTAGAGATGTTGTCCATAAAGATAATCAACTTTAGATACTTGGTTTATCTTAATAATGAAAATGAGTTTCTTCAAAGGATGGAAACCCTAGTGGTTTAAATCTTTGTGTAGAAATCATATGGACAATATTGTACATGTATTTAATGTATGTCTAGTGATAATAATATCAATCATACTTAAGCAATTAACTATGATTGAATATTCTTTCCTATATACATTAAATAGAAGTATAATGATTATAATTGTCATATTTAGTTTCATTGATATGAAATTTTGACAATGAATGTCATAACTCTTTGTTGTGAAATTACTTTTGCGAGGACGATGAGTAATACAAAGAAGTTTTTGAATTCAAATAATCCTTGGATATGTACAACCTGCAAGAATCCATGAATGGATATATGCAAGCATCTAGGAGATGTTTCTTATGTTTAATATTAAATCCATGTTTGATTTAATAATTAAAATAAGATTGCTCATAAGTATTCCTGAAAGCTAGTGGGAGTATTATTTATTTTTTCTTAAATCTTATATATTGTATGGGCAACTACATTCCACTTAAATTAAGTTTTAGTTGGGAATGAAATTTCGTTTGTAAGATTTGGAAATAATATATACAACCTTGGAATATATGTTTATTATTATAAACATATGCGGTAAATAAATGAGTCAAAAAGAACATGATGAATACATATCTTTGACAAGATAGATGAGATCTTAAAGTTTAACTTGAAGATTCATCATGAACATCATGTTGTGTATAAAGTTGTTGTGTCATGCTTGATTACAAGATGATTTGACAACATTGAAAGTTGTTAGTGTAATAAATATTTTAAAGGAATATGTTTGGATTTAGAATCACATTCCACAATCCGGAGATGCTCCTAGATTCTATGGATGATTATATGACAATTGTTTCATAATTGTCATTGCCAACAAACTTGAGTTTTGGTAGGCACCGACATTACACTATAACTTGTTCAAAAGTTCGGATATTTAAAGAGCATATTGTTGTACACAATGATGCTAGTATAATTGAGATGACACTCAATTCTAGTCACGGTATCCTTGATGATGACCATGTTGACTAGTTATGCTCAACTAAGAGCATAGTTGCATTATACATTAAAGAATAAATAATACTTTAAACTTTAAAAGTTTTGAAAGATGATTGTCATATAAAGGTGGTTCAGGTTGTCACGCACCTTATGGAATGATATGACAATATCAAGATATGTGTAAACACATACAAGAAATTCACTTATTGAACTTTTTGAAATAAGGATTCTCAAAATTCCTATAGATC